>JASAND010023582.1:0-14474 GCA_030248195.1 Trissonchulus latispiculum | reverse complement strand
CTTTTATTTTGCCTTTTCCATTACATATATTCATAACTGTGTAGCTGCTGCCAAACTTTCAGAAACGGGGAAAAACCGCCCTGACCGGAAATTTCGAATTTTTGAATCGGGATTGCGAAGAGGGTGTTAGAACGCTAAAAGAACTTGTTTCGGAAAGTTTCGTCAAATTTCATCGTGATTTACGCCGCCAACCAACAATATGTGGACCAAAAGGAATCACCACCTTAAGGTGCTGGTTTCCTTTCGGGTATTTTTGACTCCTACGGCTTTAATCCTTTACGCAAAGGGCTAAAACTTACGAAATAACCTATTTCCGTGCTCTTTAACATTTTAGAACCAGTCCCGCATTCTTAGGCCAAAAGATAAAAAGTTTTGGTTTTTGGCCTTAAGCTCCCAGTAGGTAGACAAGACACGGGATTGGGTGGTATGGCTGGAAAGAGGACTCGAAAATGAACATTTTTGCTCTTACAACCTTTGAGCTATCTCCAGTGGTTAAGTCAGTATAAGCAAAAAGCTGTTTTTAGGGTCAAAAAATGGCCATTTTCGAGGAAATCAGTTTTTTCAAAATTACTGCCACATGTTAAGGACAAAATTGGCTTAGTTATACTCAATCGATACATCGTCCAAATGCACATTTTATGAATGCCTATTAGCCGGACGTTATTGCTTTCAGCTAGAGATTTGGCCGAAAAACCATTTTGGCAAAACTGCGATTATTTTGTTTCGAACATCGATTTCTCAAAAACTACTCGACGGATTCCGGAGATTTTCGGCAGAATCGAAATTCGCACTTCTGCGGAGGGACGTTTTTCTTGGTTTGGGCTAAAACATATTGAGTAGCAAGAAAACTCAATGCGAAGTTGCGAAATTTCGTGTTACTGTGCATTTGGCCGATTTCCTCGAACGTTAAGACCTGCTGAGCCAAATCCAAAAAACGTCCCTCGGTCCATATGCCCTTCATATCGTGGCACAAAAAGAACTTTTGGCCGATTCTTCAGTTTTGAGAAATCGATGTTCAAAAACTTTTGGTCTATATTCATCCTGTTAGATGTTAGCTTGTCAGAAAATTTCTGCTATTTTTTTGCTAGTTTCGCCGGTTCTGTAAGCTCATGTGAATGTACAGATAATAAGCTTTAAAACGATGTATAAAGCTCTTTGCAACTCCCAAAATTGCGAAAGTTATAGCGTTTCAAAAAACACCACAAAAGCACTGCACAAGAGGATACCACCACCTTAAGGGGGCGCTTGCATTACCGGGAACGGTTCTCCTGAGTTTATTTTCCAACGAATCTACTTCAAACTTTCAGCATAGGTAGCTGGTGCTAAATGCTAACAGTATGTAGAATTTGAATAATCCAGTGCTTGGCTTTCGACTTACACTAGAGGGATAAGCTGAAATTTTCAAAACGCTGTCACTCATTAACGGCTGAATGAAATTAGCTCAAATTTGGCACAATTGCGTAAATTGACATATCGCAGGGGCAATTTTTTCAGTTTTTCGATTTATGCCGTTTTGAGCATTTTATGAATATTCGAAAACTTTGAAAGTCAATATCTCACGGAATATACGATTTAAACAAAAACTAAAAAATTGCCCCTGCGTACCCATCTAATAAACGTGCATGCAAAATTTGAGCGAGTTTGGTCGCAGCATGTATGAGAAAATCAAAATGAAAAATTTCGCACTAATCACTTCAGTTTTTCGCAAATATTATGCTTTTAATAAGTCGCACAGTGTATTTCATAAAACAATAAAGAAATCCAACACAAAAGCAACGTGAAAAGCCCTGTAGAATTCATTTCCGAACGATTGGTTTTTACATTAGCATTCGCGTTCGGAATGGTAAACGTAACTTTGTCATATATTCAACCGCCTGTAACGTTTGATTGCAACCACGTACAGGAGAGATATGCACATCGTTGTAACGGGCTTTTTATGCTCTTTCGAACAGTGTATTCGGCGTTGTCGTTTGCTGCTTTGATAAAATTTCGAGATTTTAAGCCATACCGGTAGCTAGCCAAGCACGTGGTCTCCGTTGCCGAAATTTTGCCAAAAGATGCCCCGCCAACCAAGATAAGTTTAGCTGGGATTTCTTTAAAATTGAGCTATCGGTCTAAATTTTATATCTACAATCCCGATAATGCAAGCGCCACCTTAAGTCAAAACAATGAAAAATTAGCAAATTTTTGACAAAAATTTCAAAAGTTTTAAAATATTTTTAAAAATATATCGGAAAACATTTTTGAAACGAAGGTTGCGGCTTGGTTGCATGACAGACATTCACAGCCTGCCAAAAAATCGACAGAAAAATTGAAAATTTAAATGCACAATCGAAAGATTTTCTTGAAGTTAAGTTTGGAATAGGCGGATAACCGGATATCCGGATATCCGTTAACGCAAAATAGGCTGATATCCCGATATGAAAAAAATATCCGGTACCCATCACTATTAGAAATACTACTATTTTCACTTAAGGATCAAAAAAATTGACTTAGTTTTTGTAGAAAACTTTAGGCCAGATTACCTCAACGGCCACAGTTCTTTAGGCCATCGGCTCTAAAATTTAGGCCAAGGCTATGGCCTAAATAAAAAACCTTGCCAAGCACATGTATGGTCGGGTCCTGGGGGGCTTGTCCCCAAAACATTTTGAGGGACTTGTACCTTGAACTAAAATTTTCAGGGGGGGTGCTTGCACCTAAAGAATAAATTAGTGAATTTTTTCGAAAAAAACGCTAATTTTATTCAAATTTGCTATTTTTTTAAAGTCTGCAACAAAATCTTCAATCTTCAAAAAAGTTCAACATTTTGCCCGATTTTCACGAAAAATTAAACATCTTAGCTAAAAAATTCCGGTGACGCCGTTATTTTAAATTTTCGTCTATAAACGAATTTCTTCCGGCTATTTCTGCTTCCCATTTGTCCATTATTTCGTTACTCATTGTCCCCGACGGTAGTAGGGCTTGTACCTTGGCCGGATTGGAGGGGGGCTTGGACCCCCCGCCGGCGTTAACCTATGGTCCCCGTCTGTCTAGTGATCGAGTTGAGTTTAAGCTAAAGTCCGTGAAGACAATGTGTACCCAAACTTAAAAGCTGAAGTTAAACCAGTCAAAGTTGAAGGACAATTCTGGTAGACCATTGTAATTTTTGTTCATTGCATTGTAAACTTGCATTTAACACCTTACCTGCTGGAATTCATATATCACCGTCTGTAAATCAGTTTCAAAAAATTAGTGTGACGTTTGGGCAAGTCTTTTTAACTTTCAGATCATGGTTCCTCGTTTTATCCGCGCTCGAGGATAAGACTACAGTGATTGGAAAGAGTCGGTATCGAGTCTATAAAACCCCCACTCCCAAACGCATTCAATTCTTTCATTCATTCAATGCGACTGGAAAGCTTTGACAGCAAATAGGTAATGTCTAGTCGGTTAATTTTGAGGAGGGCAGGGCAGATCCAATATTTTTTGACAATAAAAATACTCTAAAATCTGTCGTTTTTCCTGCTGCGCCTCAGCGCAGCAGGTCAGGTTGTTTAATTTTGCTCAGATCTCAATCATGCCCTCAGGCACTACATTGAACATAAGCTTTTGCATAAATGGGGAACATATGATTTGTGTGCAGACATTTAACAGAAACATGGCTGGCTGCACATGTAAATTACGCATATATGATTAGGATACGTAATCCTTCTAATTTCTTAATTGTCAAAACCGGATATTATACAATTATATGGCCAGCTCTGACGGCGTATTCCTATTTGTAATACATCTTACTTGTCATACAAATTATGATTGGCCCATTAGGTGTGACGTTAAAATGACAACTCCGCCTTATTATGAACACTACAACCAATAAAAATAGTCTAAGAAATTAATACAGGTCAAAGTTTAACAAAACCTAGACACTTCCAAATTCAGGAAAAGTTCAGGAACAACTAATCGCTGGGCGAGCTCAGGTGGTTCAATCGATACAGGGATTACAGATTACCAACGTCGGCATCCTATAGGATGTCAAAAACAACCGCAATAATTTTTTAGTTGACGTTGCGATAATTCAGGATGGAAAGGGTTAAATTTCTAATTAAGGCGTGTGTAATGAATTACGAAGAAGTAGCTTTAAGTTCTAGAGGAAAAGGCTATTTAATTGAAGGTTTTATTTTTATTAAAAATTCTCAAAGAAATGGAATTGTGTATCTGCAATGCCGAAACCGACAAAGTTGTCTGGCCAGAGCTGTTATCCATCCCGGCATTCCTGCCACAGTGACAGGAGTCCATAATCACGGACCTCCTGATATAACTAAGGATAATTTCATGCAGAGATTGAGGGTAAGTATATACTTGTTACCTATGTTAATTTGTAAACTGATGGTCAACGGATATTTTCCATGTTAATACGGTTAATACGGCTTTAATACGGTTTGACCTAACTTAAACTTTCAAAATGCACGTATATATACAATTCTTCTTAAGGTGCTGGTATCGCTTTGTGTAAATTTGACCCTATAGGCTTTAATTCTTTATGAAAGTGGATGAAACTTTCCAAATATACTATTTCGGTGCTCTTTAACATTCTGGGACCAGTCCCGCATTTTTACGTGCAAAGATAAGAAATTTTTGGTTTTTGCCATTATTCTCTCAGCACATAGTCGAGACACCAGATTGGTTGGTATGGCTGGAAAGAGGGCACCAAAATGAACATTTTTGCTTTTACAACTTTTGAGCTATCTCTAGTGGTTAAGTCAGTATAAGCAAAAAACGATTTTTGGGGTCCAAAAATGGCCGTTTTCGAGAAAATCAGTTTTTTCAAAATTACTGCCAAATCATACGGACAATTTTGGTTTATTTATTCTCGATCGATACACAGTCTCATTGCACATTTTATCAATGCCTATTAGCCGGAGTTTGTTGCTCTAAGCTAGAGACTTGGCCGAAAAACCATTTTGGCAAAACTGCGATTATTTTGTTTTGAACATCGATTTCTCAAAAACTACTCAATGGATTCGCGTGATTTTTGGCAGAATGAGAATTCGCACTATTGCGGAGGGACATTTTTCTTGGTTTGAGCTAAAACCTCTCCAGTTGCGAGAAAACTCAATGCAAAGTTGCGAAATTTTGTGTCACCGCACATTTAATGGATTTTCTTGACCGTTAAGACCTGCTGAGCCAAATCCCAAAAAATGTCCCTGGGCCCACATGTCCTTTATAGGTCGGCGCAAGAAAAAATTTTGGCCGATTCCACAGTTTTGAGAAATCGATGTTCAAAAATTTTTGGTCTATATTCAACCTGTCAGATGTCAGTATGTCAGAAAATTTTCGCTATTTTTTGCGGATTTTTACTAGTTTCGTTCTGTCATGAGAATCTACAGATTATAAGCTTTAAAATGATGTATAAAGCTCTTTCCAACTCACAAAATTGCGAAAGTTAGGGCGTTTCAAAAACTACACACAAAAGCACTGCACAAAACGATACCAGCACCTTAAGTTGGTTTTAATTTCAAATTTAGATTTAAACGAAAATTCGGAATTAAACGTGAAAATTTAATACCTAGTATATATTTGGGGCAAAAATTGAAGTTGAAACCAGTTAAACTACAATTTTGTAGCTTTGCTTAAAAGTTTCATGGATTTTAGGCTGTCACCAGAAATCCAGCTAATGTCGCCACGCCGGTGACCAACCAGATTGTACGAGTCGGTAAAGGCGGAATTCCTGAATCAAACGGACACTGCTGCAGAAAGAAAAGAACTGGTTGGTCGTCTTGCATCTTTTGTACACTGCAAGACCTCTGCCTATGCCTCCAGAAATGCTGATCTCCCAAGAAATCCCCGAGCCTTGGCTGAAATTAATTTCGCGGGGTTAGGGCAATTGTTGACCACATCCGACGGTTTAAACATTTTGCTCAGCGATAGCGACCCCGAGGATCCTAAACGAATTCTCCTTTTTGGCTCAGAAAGAAATCTGAGATATCTTGCACAAGCTAGTAAATGGCACATGGACAGAACTTTTTGGACAGTCCCGGACCTTTTTTGCCAGCTATTTTCCATTTATGCCGAAGTGATCGGCCAATCTTTCCCTCTAGCCCTGTTTCTGCTGTCGGATAAATCCACCGCAACCTACTCGCGGGCCTTCGAAATTTTGCTTCACCAAAAGCAACAGCGAAATGTTCCTTTAATTGCCCTTCATACCATCGTGCCTGATTTCGAACAATCTTTGATACCTGCTGTCCGTAATACCTTTCCTGGAACCCGCCATCAGGGGTGTTACTTCCATTTTGCTCAGGCAGTCTATCGAAGAACTGTAACATTGGGATACGGGGAACGTTATAAGATCGATGTGATATTTTGCCAGCGGGTTAAAATTTTGATCAGTTCGGCCCTGAGTCCAATCCACATGCAGGATCACATTTTCATCGATTTGAGAGCCCTTTTCGCCAATGACCAAGACCTTCTGAATCTCCTCGACAACTACGTCATGCCAACGTGAGTCCATGGTCAGTATCCCATGACCATGTGGGAATTCTTCGGATTATCTTGTCGTACCAACAATATAGTTGAAGCCTGGCATTCCAGATTTAACAAGATTGTGAACATTCACCATGCTTCTTTTTTCAAATTCGTGGGGGTCCTGAAGGCAGAATGTGAGGTCATTTTCTGTAATCTCTGGAAACCAAATCTCTGGAAGAATTGTCGGGCACCCGATTCCCCCAAAGAATAAAACTTACGTGAACTTGAACAATCGAATGAAAGCAATTGAAGCTGAAATAAATATACACGCCCCATTGGATTACCTCTCGGCTATGAGGCACTGGATCCCTAATATTATGGGAAATCGAACTAAAAGCTTTATATGTGTAGGTAATTGCAGTTTGTTAAAGTTTGATAAATGTTGTACTGTACAAATGGAGTATCGCTTAAAAAGTTTAGAATTTTCATTTGAAATGTTGTGCAGAAATTTCAAATTTAAAATTAAAAAAGGCTAAAATCTGACCAAATTATAGTTGGAAAGGTAAATAGAACTTTCGAGTAAAGGGAATTAAACTTGGAACTATGCATTCTTATTGTTAAGTCTAACTGTGTCGTATTTTGTAAACAGCATTGTTTTATATTACCTAGATTACTTTTACTGTGTAAGGATTACTGTAGCTTTTCAATAAAATCTTCTCTTTCTTTATCTCTGCATTTCATCAGTATAATTTTCCTATGCGTGCGACAAGTGAGAAGGCGGAGAGGCAATTATTCACGTGATAATGAGCAGGCAATCCCAGAATGTATGACAAGTATACTTGTAGCACACCTTAGCGTGCATTCACTGATTTATACGCACGCCGTGTGGGAAGCTCCGAGTGCTACGCATGAGGGCTTCCCATGCGACGTGCGCAGTAGAATTTAGTGAACAGCGCTAAGGTGTGTTGTAAAGTACTTATACAACGATTAAACCTATCCTTAATTGACGAAACCTTACTCGTTTATGTTGCAGCTGAGCTGACTGTACCAGTGCAAGTCTGTAGATTTAACTACGTACGTAGCTACGATATAAGCTTATAGTATTAAGCTTCTTCTACTGTGTAAGTAGGAATAATCTTCCACCGTATGGTGGGCAATATCAGTCCTCCTGCTGTAGGGAATTTACATGTTGAAGCCAAAAACATTCTATCAACAGCTGGCCACTTTTGAGCTTCAACATGTAAACATACAAGCGAGTGCTGGTACACAATTGTGTACCTGGTACTCAGTTGTGGGGGGGTCACCAGGTACTCAGTTGTGGGGGGGGGGTAGGCCGTTATTGTGCAGATGATGTCTGCAGCCTAATAACTACCGTATTCTCGCGCTTAAGGGAACATGTTCTCTTAAGTGAAATACGGGCAAAATTGGAAATTATTCTGATTTCACTTAAGGTGGTGGTATCCTTTTGTGCAGTGCTTTTGTGATGATTTTTTTGAAACGCTATAACTTTCGCAATTTTGGAAGATAGAAAGAGCTTTATACATCGTTTTAAAGCTTATTATCTGTAGATTCATATGAGCTTACGAAACTGGCAAAATTAGCAAAAAAATTGCAGAAATCTTCAGCGGTTCTGACATCTAACAGGATGAATATAGACCAAACCTTTTTGAACATCGATTTCTCAAAACTGAAGAAACGGCCAAAATTTTTTCTTGTGCTATCATGCAGAGGAGATATGGGCCGAGGGACGTTTTTTTGGATTTGGCTCAACAAGCCTCAATGCTCCAGAAAATCCGGCAAATGTGCGGCGACACGAAATTTCGCAACTTTGAAGTCAGTTTTCTCGCAACTGGAGACGTTTTAGCCCAAACCAAGAAAAACGTCCCTCCGCAGAAGTGCGAATTTCGATTCTGCCGAAAATCTCCGGAATCCGTCGAGTAGTTTTTGAGAAATCGATGTTCGAAACAAAATAATCGCAGTTTTGCCAAAATGGTTTTTCGGCCAAATCTCTAGCTGAAAGCAATAAAGTCCAGCTAATAGGCATTGATAAAATGTGCATTTGGACGATGTATCGATTGAGTATAACTAAGCCAATTTTGTGGCAGTAACTTTGAAAAAACTGATTTCCTCGAAAATGGCCATTTTTTGACCCTAAAAACAGTTTTTTGCTTATACTGACTTAACCACTGGAGATAGCTCAAAGGTTGTAAGAGCAAAAATGTTCATTTTCGCGTCCTCTTTCCTGCCATACCAACCAATCTCGTGTCTTGTCTACCTACTGGGAGCTTAAGGCCAAAAACCAAAACTTTCTTATCTTTTGGCTTAAGAATACGGGACTGGTCCTAAAATGTTAAAAAGCACGGAAATAAGTTATTTCGTAAGTTTTAGCCCTTTGCGTAAAGGGTTGAAGCCGTAGGAGTCAAAAATACCCGAAAGGAAACCAGCACCTTAAGAGAACATGTTCACTTAAGGGGGCGCTTGCATTACCGGGAACGGTTCTCCTGAGTTCATTTGTCAACCAATCCGTTTCAAGCTTTCAGCAGTGGTAGTTGGTGTTAAATAGTCGCGATTTACAGAATAGGAATAATCCAGTGCTTGGCTTGCGACCTACACAACAGAGATAAAATTAAATTTTCAAAACGGTGTCATTCATTAATGGCTGAATAAAATTAGCTCAAATTTTGCACAAATGTGTAAATAAACTTAGCGCAGGAACAATTTTTTCAGTTTTTCGATTTATGCAGTTTTGAGCGTTTTGTGAATTTTCGAAAATTTTGAAAGTCAATATTTCACGGAATATACGATTTAAACAAAAACTAAAAAAATTGCCCCTGCTCACCCTTCCAATAAACGTACATGCAAAATTTGAGCAAGCTTGGTTGAAGCATTTATGAGAAAATTAATTGAAAAATTTCGCACTAGTCGCTTCTGTTTTACGCATACATTATGTTTTTAATAAGTTTCCTCCTAGTGTATTTCATAAAATTATAAACAAATCCAACACAAACGCATCAATAAAAACCCAGTGAAATTCATTTTCGAACGATGAGTTTTTACTTTGTCATTCGCATTGGGAATGGTCAACGTAATTTTGCCATATATTCAAGCGCTTGTAAGTTTTGATATAAACCACGTACAGAAGAGATATGCACATCGTTGTAAAGCTCTTTTTATTCTCTTTCACCTAGCATATTCTAAATAATTATACGGAACTTTGATAAAATTTCGATTTTCTAAGCCATAATCGTAGCTACCCAATCACGTGCCGTCAGTTGCTGAAATTTCGCCACGAAATTGCACGGTAACCAAACTAGACCCACTTCGAGTTTCTTCAAAATTTAACGATCTGTCCAAATTTTACATCGATAGACCCGATAACGCAAGCGCCACCTTAAGGGAACATGTTCGCTTAAGTGAATGTCCAGTACCACTAAAAGGCAATTTTATTTTAATTTTTATATTATAATTAAGTACTACTGTCACGCTTTGTGGTATACTTGGCATGAATGGTTACTTCAACTTGAAAAAACTAGGATTTTTGGGAAATTCAACTTTCAAAAGCAATTTTTTAGTTTATGTCTCAGTATTTTTTTGATTTCACTTAAGAGAACACGTTCACTTAAGAGAACATGTTATCTTAAGTGGGTGTTCCCTTAAGAATACGATAAGCGTGGGACGCTTGTCACACTCTTACGGTGGCTTGCACCAATGGAAATTAGCATTTACTTAAAGTTAATTCCCACTTTACTGCCGATTAAGTTTTAATTCGATCTTAAGCTGTTGCGCCAATGATACTTAACTTAAGTACCAGTTAATCTTCATCGGTCTGACAATTAAATTTTCCATGGTTGGTGCTTAAATTTAAGTCCCACTTAAAGTCAAAGTTTGCTGGTGCAACGACTTTAAGTATCAGTTAATTGGCACTTAATTGATACTTAAGTGCCAGTTAATTGTCAACTCACCCTTTGCCATTGGCTAAGACAAAAACACGTGACTTAAGCTGATGCTTAAGTCGTACTTAACTGCTACTTAAATTAAGTGGCAGTTAGTTAAGTATCAGTTGCAACGAAATTAAGTTTCAACTTTAAGTGGCAATTAGTTAATTGCCACTTAACTGCTACTTAGCCTAATTCCCACTTAATTTGATCAGATTTGGTGCAAGCCACCGTTAGTTATTATGTACTCTTGGTTATACACTCTTAGAAATGTACCTGTAGAAACTACAGGAATCACTTTTGTAGATGATAAGTACAAAAGCTTTTGTAGAAAATACAGGTTGAGTCTTGTAATTTCTACAGGTCATCGTTGGTAGTGTTTACCGGACATACTTTGGTAGAATTGATTACAAGTTAGACCAGTCTTCAGTACAAATGAACCTGTAGTTTTCACTGGGTTACAGGAAAGTACGTGATACGCTGATAACGCAAATTTTGTATATAAGGGCGATAGTGGTAATAATTTTTGAAGACTGAAATTTTTGAATTTTTTCAAATTCTCAGTCTTCCAACACCCAGTGGGTGATTTTTTGTAACGGCCGCTCCCTGCCGAATATATTTTGGGAGCGGCCGCCCCCCACACCTGCTCCCCCTCCCTTCTGAAACAACAGGTCACTCCGGTAAAATTTACAGGTTTTGTCTTGTAAAAAATACAGGTTTGGTATCTGATATAGGATTGTAAAAAAAGCCGAACAGAACTACATGTTGCTTTTGTGTTTTCTACAGGAAATTCCTGTAATAAAAACTACAGGTTTGCTTAGTATTTTCTACAGGAAACTCCTGTAATTTTTACTATTCCAGAGACCGGTAAAAAATACAAAAGTTACTTTTGTTGAAAATACAAGAAGCTCCGCTAGTGACTGACCGCACAGGAGCACTTTTGTAGAGAACTACAAGAATTCCTGTAATTTCTACAGGAGTCTTTTTGTTCTGCCTGGAGGCAGAACTATTGTCACGGAAAGTAGCTATGTTTAGCACTGTAGGCACCCTTCTCTACTCTCAGTCGCCCTATCTTCAGCATTGGTCTAGTATGTTGTTCTGCTGGTTTTTTTAGCCGTAGGGGGACTTGGTGCTCGAAGAAACAGTTGGTTTAGGTTCTTTCAATTTTGCTTTTCTATTTGCACGACCTGTCGTCACTTTGCATAGGTTGCAATTTTTTTCCAGTTTCCCCCAAGTCAGGTTCCAAATTCTGCTTCATTGGCATCCCCCCCCGGCAAACTTTTGATTTCACAGAATAGTTTTCAAGGGTGTCAATAGTTATGCAAATTAGATCAATAACATCTGACAACAGTTTCTAATGAGCAGCTTGGCTGATTAGTTGCAACTTCTACATAAACGCTCAAGCTGCTTTTCCGCCAACAACTATGCAGCAGCATTCCGTAATTTTGAACCGCGTCAAATTTTACAGAAACTGTCACCTGGACCAAAATCTGACCTCTTGACGTTTAATTGAATTCACTTGCCGATTGACATTAAGGTGTGAGGGGCCAAATTCGAAAACCTAATTCTTCTAATTTTAAATTATTCTAAGAATTTTTCTTCAGACCAGAAAATATAAAACTGCAAAAAAAGTTCTGAAAATGGAGAAGCGACTGAGCCCAGGATCGGGATTAGGATCAATAGCAGGATCCTTTTGAGAATCGCTTCTTTCAAAAATCCGAATCATGCTTCAGATTGCATCCTGCTTTTATGGTCGGGGTCTAATATCACAATCCATGTCAGAATTTGATTCTGCGATTTTTGGTAGTGACAATGAACCACAGGTGGACAAGGGGGGAAAGTCCCCCCCTCGGCGAAGTCGCCCTCAAGGGGTCTCAAAATTGCTCGAACAAGGGGTAAGAAATTGGACACGTAAGAAAATTGCCAAAACAATAGGTTTTACGACCAAAATTTCACAAAATTATTTTTCATTAAAAATCACTCTTTTTTGCTAAAAAACGTCCAAAAAAACGTTGTTTTAGCTAAAAAATCTCTTTTTCTTTAAAACGGCAAAAATCGCTTAGAAATCGCTTTCAAATGTACGTTTAAGAAAAATCGTTCTCACAAGGTGTTCCCAAGTTTGCTTCCACAAGGGTCAGTGAAATTTGACCTCCCGTTCAGGTATGCAATGAACTCAAGATAACCTCATAATAGTTCAGCTAAAAACTCAACTACTGCTGCATTATATTCAAAATCATCAATTCCCATCTTTGATCTGGTTTAGCATTAGTTTCTGGGTGTTCAATTGCAGAACCATACCCCTTTTGGGGGTCTTCTTGTTAAGAGTGTACGCAGGCTGACTGTGCGTTATCTGATTTATGTGCACATTCTTTACACAGTAAAAGTGCAAAAGAGTTGTCTAACTGGGAATAAACCGCTCTGACTTCTGTTACGCAAACTTTTGCTATTCCTTTATATAGTTGACTTGACTATGAGCGAAAAGAAAGCTTAGCTTGACAGATGAAGCGCTGATATATAGATTCTTGAGTTTTTCAAACGATCAGCAGTTAGCAGATAAAAGCAAACCGGAGATCTTTGCTTCTTTTTGTCACAGGTCAAATTTTAAACACGATTATTCTAATTATTCTACATATTTGACTATTAATGGCTGCTTTAGTTCCCAAGAAATGTTTTACCGCTGCGCAGCAGCAAGCAGCAGGTCTACTATTTATGAAAATGTTCCTCCAGCTACATAGTCCTTTTGTATACAATATTGCTTGTTAAACTTGCAGTCTGTACTATAACCGAGGATTTAAGTCACACTAGATCTCTTTATTAGTACAAAGAGTACATTTTATTTTCTCAATTCCACCGATTTTGCAGACAGACAGGTTTACATGATTAAAACAAGAATGTTAAAAATTATGTATATTTAATCGTTAGAAAAACACGTAATACTCGAAAAGGATTGGAAAATAGTCAGCAACATCGAGAGTGTTGTAAACAATGCCAAGTGTGGTTGTGAAATATCGCCACCGTTGCATAAATCGTGAGAGCAAACGCAAAGAATCGCAGTTTCTTCGTTGTTTGAGTCATACTTCACGGAAGTTTGAAGGCACCCATCGTTCGGGTCTGTAAGGCTCTTTTCCATTGTGTCCTTAATCTCCCCTGGATTTTTCCAAAGTCTATTCCAACAGTCACGGTATATTAGAGGTTTATCATCTAAAGCATTAAAACAATGTCATATCGATATCATATCATATTGTAGCGCTTCTACCAGGGCTGGAAGGCCAAGAAGAAACCGAGGACAAGCCCGAACGGGAGGCGTCAGGCACCCTTGTACCCACGAAACTAGGACCTAGAAGAGAGAAGTTAAGAGGGATATTCAGCTTTTCACTCACCATTTAAAGTAAAGAATTGGCCCAGCCGAGTTGAAAGTAAAGAATTGGCCCAGCCGGGTTTCGAACCACTGCCCTTCTGACTCTGGAGCAGACATGCTAACCAACTACACCACAAGGCCATCAGCTGAACTCCCATATCAGGCTTATCAATCTTTCCTATGCCTGCTTCCCTTACAATATCATAGGTTAATGCGGAGATCTGGGGGGTACAGATGAGCATGTCGGCCCGGGCCGTAGTCAAATTGGATTAATCAGATTTGGTGCAACCGTCCGACTTCAAACTGTAGCACATCAAACTCCGACAACTGCGAGAGACGAACAGTAAAATTCCTATCGAAATAAGGATAATTCTTTGAAAATTTATCCCGCATTAAATATGCGACGTAGTTGTGTAAAGGTGAAATTTTCTTCTATAGAGAGTTTTCCCAGTAAGAATTTTCACCAGCGAAATTTTCCGAGTAGGGGAAAGATTTTATCGTTGTGTTTTGAACCGAATTTCACAAAGAAATTTCCAGCTTTTCTTTCAACTTATACCTTTTTCAGATTATCTAATATAATCGAATTTCAATCATTGCGCGTTGTACATTAAATTATTATAGTATGAGGTTGAGGTTTGAGGACCCCAACTTCATACAGCAGCTTCTTCCAGCTCAACAAAATTTACGAAACTTTATATTAACACTAACACAATATCTCCCAACAAGCAAGATTATGGTGCAAA
>JASAND010023581.1:0-81736 GCA_030248195.1 Trissonchulus latispiculum | reverse complement strand
GAGATTTTTCATGGGCACAGGCAGACAGGTTCCTCTGCTCGCAGTCGAAGCGGTGGCAGATTTGCTTCAGTTCTGACCAGATCGGCGGGTGATCCGGCATAGCATCCGGTAAAAACACCTGGCCGCCGAGTTTTGGATGGTTTCTAGCTTAACCACAGTGCTATCCGACGCAGAGGGATACCAGGCAGGCAGAGCATATTCGATGATTGATCTGATGTAGGCAATGTAACATCGAGCGGAGGTCATCTTTGGAGGGGCCCCACGATCTTCCCGCTACTGCGCTGAGTGTGGCAATTCTTTTCCGGCAGCGGGTTTTCAGTTCCCCCCCCCCTTTAATCATGGCCAGAACCGTCCGTTTGGCGGGGGGTCGCTTCTGAAATCCATCCACCGCAGACTGAGTGAGCCTGCAGATGTGGTCTTCTGTGGATCTCAGCTGGCGGAAGCCAGCCTGGGCGGGGGTCAGCTTCTGATGATGTTCTAGCCACCACTGAAGTCTGGATTTGACCATACTTTCCAGCAGTTTTCCCAGACAGCTTGTCAGGCTGATTGGTCTGTAGCTTGTTGTCTCGGCAGCCGGTTTACCCCTCTTCAGGATAGGAATGATGTCGGCTACCCTCCAGGGCTGGGGGATTTCTCCTTGCAGCCAAGATTGGTTGAAGAGACTGAGTAGGTATGATTTTCCAGCTTCCGGCAAGTTGATCAGCATTTCGTTAGTGATACCATCCCGTCCAGGGCTTTTGCCAAGTTTCAAGTTGTTCAGGGCTAAGTCCAGTTCCAGTCGTGAGAAACTGGAGCACATCGGGTCTTCTTCGCCGTTCTGGAACCGGCTGCTGAGTGACTGCTTCACCTCGATCCTTTTCTTCTTCCTCTGCTCGGTTGGCTTGACGTAGCTTACACTGGAATACTGCTGGACAAAGGCTTTGGCTTTGCCTTTGTCTCCGACTACCACTTTGCCGGAGCACAGTAGAGCAGCGTTTGGAGTTGAGCCAGATTTTCTGCCGTCGATAGCATTGATCACAGACCATACTTTCCTGGGGTCTGTTCTGGCACTGAGGGTCGAGGCAAAGTGTTCCCAGCATTCCTTTTTCAGCCGTCGAATGGTCGCCACACAGTTCCTCTTCGCTTCAATCCAGCGTTCTCTGGCCTCCGGACTGTCCATGGCCGTGGCTCTGGCTTCTCGACACTTTCTTACTGCTTCTTCCGCTTCGGGGCACCACCACGGTGTCTTCTGCCTTCTTCTACCTCGAGGAATGCTGCATCGAGCAGCGTCCAGGATCCGGGCAGATATGATTCGGTTCCCCTCGTGTACCCCGACATCGGCAGGGAGGGGGGCTTCTCTCAGGCTTCTTTCCACCAGTTCTTGGAATTGGTGCCAGTCGGCCTTCCGAAAGCACCACTTCGCAGGGCCCCGCCGGGGAGGAGGGGGGCAGCCTCAAGGTTGATCGTCGTTAGCACCGGGTGATGGTCTGAGATCGTGTTGGGCATGACTTCCCACTGGACAGACGGGGCCATTGAAGTATGGCACAGGGTCAGATCTGGGGCAGTGGGGCCCTCTCTGTAGTTGGCTCCAAGCCGGGTTGGGGAGCCATCGTTCAGTGTAGTCATGTTAGAGGTGGATAGCCAGTTTTCGATTTGGTCCCCGAGAGTGTCAGTCGTAGCAGTGGGTTCCCATCTGGCGGCATGTGCGTTGAAGTCTCCACCGATTACGCAGTTCCGCCCAGATGGCAGAGCTTCCGGGTCGAAGAGTTGCTGCCTCATTTCTTCTCTTTGCCTCTGGATGGGAGGGACATAGACGTTAAAGACCTGGAGGTCACGGCCAGGGAGGTGGAGGCGGACGGCAGCTGTTTCAGTAGTGTTGTCAGTAATGGCAGTGATTCGCCTGTTGAGACTGGAAAAGGGTATATTCTCCTCGATGAGGATGCCCACGCCACCGCCCTTGATAGGTCCCAGGCCCCTGGCCTGGCGTCTTGGCTGCCATACCGCACTGTAGCCTGGTATGGATAGCGATTCCTTCTCCGACAGGTGGGTTTCCTGTACTAGGGCCACGTCGGCTTCAGCTTCCTTCAGTTGATGTTCCAGCCAGGCCTTCTTGGTTTTTAACCCTCCGGCATTCCATTGCCAGATCTTGATGTGACGGCGCCCGCCGCCCGGCCGGATTGGGCGGTTCATGCCCGGGGGCCTGGGAGGGGCGGGGATTTGGACAGGTCCCATTAGGGGAGGGACAGGGTTCGGTAGGAGGGCAGTCCTGTGCGGCCTGAGCGGCCCAGCCGCAGGGGAGGGGGTTGTGTGCTGCGCCCGCGCAGCTATAGCCGGTTGGGCGGGGCGGGGAGTGCATATACTACATTTCCATGAATACTGGTCGTATTCTCTGTAGGTCCTGAGGTTAGAGCAAGGTCTGAAGTGCACCCACCCCCGACAGGAGGTGCACATAACACAGTTACTGGGGGCGTTCTTGGAGCAGACGGGACAAGGCCAGGGGGTATTAGGGCCAGGGTTTCTTTCCACGTCGCCGGCTATGACCAAGAGTAGTAGAACTAGCAGGTCCCAGTACGCCGGTTTACTGGGGCCTGCACCCAAAAACCCGACTGGGTGCGCACACTTGGTGGGGGCATACATTGAACCTGTGTAAGTAGGGGGCTTCCGGTATAGGAGTGAATGGGCCTCGGGGGCCAGGGAGTTGAGAGCCGTTTGTTGCCCACCATCCGGGGGGATCCGAAGGGGGTTTCTGCCACGCCACCGCGGCAAGGCGCTCTCCAGGGCGCAGGGTGGTCAGGATCACCTATCTTTGATAAAGCTACCTAAAAACTAATGCCAAATTTGAATTATACGCACCGAAAAACCTATATAGGCAAGTTTTTAGGCTTCTGGGACCTTGAATTTGAAATAAAATTTTTGGTCAGTCACGGGACCCTGACCCAGGTCACGTGACCCTAGGCCAAGTCACGTGACCATTCCACAGATACGAAGTTACTGCGCCAAATTGATTGTTCTGTGCTTACTAGAGCAATAGAACACAAAATAAGTGGATTTCTAACTTCCTGGTATCAATAATAAAGGTCAAGCATATTGGCCTGGGTACCCACTTTGGACCCGGGGGCCGAGAACCCAAATTCGAAGTTCAGCCTGTGCAAAAAAACTTGGGGGTCAAAATTGTTTACATAATAACACTATGGACTATGCTCTATTTATGCATGAAAAGAAAAATTTCCTAGCTATATCCTGAGATCAGATCCGGTGGTGATTTTTTTGTGAACAAGTGATTTTTTTGTGAATTCGTTCACAAAAAAATCAAAAACTTTTATATTACTCATTATTTATATTACACGAGGGCAACCGGCATGAAATTTGCATCATATGTAGAGGGGGTCACTGCCGTTCCATACGTACCAAAAGTTTTTCGAACGGACTTCATTTGCAAAATTGCCAGCAAAAATTCGATTTTTGATTTTTTGTGAACCTTGCTATAAATGTACAGAATACGTACTAACTTCGGCAAACTTGGTCCTTCGTTCCAACCGTTTCTTTAATAATTTCTGCTTCTTCTTGGACAGCTTTGCCGAGTGATCGCACTTAATTTCTTTTTCCTTCCGCCATTGTTTCAAATTACTGCCAATGTAAGAGGGAATTTCATCCGACTTTTGCTTCTTCCGCTTCCGATTAGAGGCCATAATAAATGCGTTGCTTGTGTCATGAGCAAGAACATAACTTGGATTTTCAGTTGACGATGCCATCATGAACCACGGTGTTATTGTATCTATCTGTATCTATCTTCAATATATATATATATACCTAATATTATATATATATATATATATATATATATATATATAGCGCGGCGGGAAAAGAAAACCCACTCTGAAATGCGGGAAAATAAAACCCATCGGCAGTGTGAGACAGCCATATGAGCTAGATCCGATTTTGATAGCCTATCTTAAAGAGCGTGCAAAACTACCTAGGGGGTGTATTATTGTACGTAGTCTCCGGTGCTTCTCAGCAAATTTTGTGGGACTTAGTTATAGTTATACAGAAGATATGTCTTAAACTTCACGACGGCATATGCTGTTTGGTTCTAGTGCCCGTAGTGCGACCTGGGGGCTACCTTCATTCGGCGGGAAAAGAAAACCCATATGCGGGAAAAGAAAACCCAATTTTCAATTGGTGGAGGCTTTGCCTGGCATCATTCCGTTATGTGTAGCCCACATGATCAAATTCTGGCACCACTGGCGGATCCAGGATTTCGTGACGGGGGGGGGGCGGAAAATTTTTTCGAGCGGGGGGTCTGGGGGGCGGTTCCCCCCAGAAGTTGAATAAATTTTTTGTTTTTGCAATAAAATCGGTACTCGGATCTTTAATTTTTTTTATACTGAAGAACTAAACAAATTTTTTAAAATTCTTGACATTTTTAGGCAAAAATGGTAATTTTCTCTGAAAAATCGGATGCATTTCAAGCTTTTTCTTCACAAATGCAATAAATATGCGGTTAAAAAGTAGAAAAATCGCGCCGAAGGCGCGAAATTTTTTGGTTTTTTGCTCTTTTTCCTCTTTCTCTCCTTAATTTTTCCTGCCTTCGAATCGCGACGGGGGGGGCGGCCGCCCCCCCGCCCCCCCCTGGATCCGCCCCTGTCTGGCATGGTGCCATTTCAAGCCCAATTTGCAATTTTGACCAAATTTTGCTTATTTTTTACGTTAAAATGGTCTAGTTTGGCTCAAAATACAATAAAAGCTTGTTTTTTATACGATAGAATGCGCAAACTGCAGAAAATAAGCAAATCTAAAAATTTTCCAAAATTTGCCTATCTTTACGTTTTAAATAGGGATCGACCGGAACTTCAAAAAACCGGAACCGGAACTGGCTTTAAAAAACCGGAACCGGAACCAGCTCTTTAACACTACAAAAATCGAAAATTCTTCTGACTTTTTTGCACAATTTTTCGCTTTTTTGTAGTTACTAGAACATTGTAATAACGTTTGAATTATATTTGACATAGTTATTTCAGTGCTCGAACATGAAATTTGCAATTTTTAAGAGACTATTTAAAATTAATTATACACTGTATGAATATGCTACATTTACAGGGTATTTTTTAGGGATTTTTTCGGGGGGGCTTCCCGGGGGGGGGGAGATTTTTTGGTAAAAATGAGCCAAAAATTGCTATTTTTGCGTATTTTGCACAGAGAAACGCAAAAAGTTCTCAAAAATACCAGGATTTAAGCCAAAAATAGCTATTTTTAAAAATTTGACCATTTTTGGAAAAAATGTAGACCTCAGTAAAGGGGAAGACCAAAATTCCGGGGGGAAGGCATTTTCGGGGGGGAGGGTCAATTTCGGGGGCCCCCCGCCCCCCCCCCCCCTGTAAAAAATACCCTGCATTTATATATATTCTTCGAGCACATTTTCTATGAATAAACGGCATCTATATTTTTACATTATATATATATGGGAATTTCAATGAATAATTTAATCGAATGCAAGTTGACTTTTAAAGGAGATTTACTGGCAAATCAAATTTAATTTCTTAATTAAATACATATATATGTAGTTACGCTGAATTTTCATTTAAGCTAAATAAGCAGATAGAAACTGATTCCGCGAAATTTTTGCGAGCACCAGAAACTGCTCTTACAGCTTTCGGCAAAATAAGTCAGAAACATGTTTAGTTTTTATCTGGCTTGTCTGATAATTTCTAGTCATAATCAAAAAGTTCATTTAACTTTACGAGAGCACTAGGAAACGTTGCAGCATTTTCAAAATGCAAAATAAAAAATAATGGTGCCATATATATATACATTTTTAGAAAACATAAGATATCTATTCTGGGTTTTTTATTTGCGCCACAAACTGCGAAATTACGCAATTTTTTTCTGAAATACGCAAAAATTTTTGGGCCGTTGCGCCACAGTACGCAAAAATTTTTGAAAAAAATATGCTTGGAAAAATCTGATTTGGAGCCAAAATCTTTAAAAATTTTCTATTTTTTGCTGGGGGCTGCCACCGCCAGACCCGCGTTTTATGTATATTTACTTTACTCGGCAATTTAATTCCTATTATATATACGTAGTTATTAGTTGTTGATATGGTGTTAAAGCATCGAGTTGTATCAGCTATGTTTTGCTACCCGGGGTAAAAAGCAATATCGGGGGAAAACCAACCGATGGGAAAAATCAACCCAATGTTGCGGACAGGGTATTTAGCTCATAATAGCGATTATATGCATGTAATAAATATATAAATTCGGGCTCGCTGAGTTCACATCTTAATTTTCCCGATGTTCCGTATAGTAGGTGAAGAACGATTAAAATTTGCAGCATCAACCGGATAGGTTTCATCAGATTCGCCAGTTTCAATGGTACCTAAAATGCAAAAAGTTTTAAATCTTTCGAAATCTGATGAAATAAAATAAATATTGTTTTGTTCTCTTTCGCGGGTTTATTTTGTCCCAGCGTGGTTTTTGGTCAGGTTAGGTCAGCCCAACAGCCAATCCGCTAAAATGAGGTTTTCGCGACCTAACAAATTGTCGTGTCCGAGCGCAATTTTAAGCTGTTCACGTGAAAGAGCGTTTTAAACTTGCTATATGAACGTGTTTTCAGCAATTCAGAACCATTTTTGGGAGTTCAGCGACAAAAACAAAAATCGGTTTTCCCCCACCCCCTTGGTTTTATTTTTCCATTTTTTGAAATTCTATTGACAGCTTGCCAAGAATTGGAACAAGCAGTCGTTACTCTCATAGAAACTATCAAAAGGAATTGTGTAACTGCTGTGGAAAATTTTCCACAAGACTTCAAAAAATAGGTACGTATATATATAAATTTTTGGGGTGTCGAAAATCAAAATGTCAAAAGTGCTAAAAGTTGTTTGATTTAGCTCAAATTTGGTATGGTAGTTTGGATGGGTCGTGCCAACTTGCAAAAATTTCATGCCTCTAACTCTTCCTTATCACTCAAACTTGGGTCTTGGCGGGGTTGGTTTCTTACCTTCTTTTGGCGGTTGGTTTTTGTTCCCCGACCTCTATATATACAATACAAGCGACGAGTCATGTAATTTTTTCGGAGGTTCCAAAATGATAAAATATATATTTAGTAGTGATGTGCGCCGGAGCTCCGCTCCGACGGAGCTCCGGAGCGGAGCTCCGATTTTCGGTGCTCCGGAGCGGGCTTCTGCTCCGGAGCTCCGGAGCTCCGGGTACCCGGAGCAGCCATCTTCAAGCTTTGATGCCTGTCTGTTGCTCATAACTTGGATAATAATAAAACATTTGAAGAGTTTTTATGATTTCTTGCTGTAGTCTCACGAACAGTGCGTAAGAACAATGAATTAGTGCTCGTAATTATCTTTAATAATTTTTCTACTTTCTCGAGACTGTTGTATGATTCGGTTTCTGGAAACTCTGGAAAAATTTTTTAACTTGTCCAGACGATAAAAGTGAAAATTTAAATATAATTCTAAGCTATACGACCTCTAAGAATTGTTTCAATACAACGTTTTTAATTTAATAATTGCCATTAATTAATCCACTAATCCATCAATTATTCCATTTTCCGATGAAATATATTCGTCTACGTAAACTTTCAATGTCTACAAATGTTTTCTTTGCTTTCATCTCACACATCTTTTCTAATATTTTTCAGACCTAATTTCTCCTTGTTCAAATTTAATTTATGGTTACATATATACTTTTTAAAAGTTAAACAGTGGGATAAAACCTTATCTGGCCCACGTTTGTTAAATTTGCAATATATAATTCAGTATGGATTCAAAAATTTAATTTTTGACGAAATTCTCGGAACGAATTTCATGGAGTCCTAATCTATAAAATTTAAACTCAGCAAATCTTGAAAAAGTGAGACATTAGAACTAAACGGCAGTAAATTAACATTGGCTTTTATGTAAACGCAACATAATGCATATATAATGGGACAGCCACAAGTCTCCACTCATTTCAGATCAAAAATACAGGCTAGAAAATAGAACTGTGTATAGCAAACGAATCAGATTCTGAACAGAAAAAATGTGAAACGCTATATAGTAAACAGTGAGTAGACGTGCTTTTCATTGCAAAAATGATTTGCTTAGCTTAAAATGAAAATTTTACAATTTTAACCTCCACAAACAGTCGGAGCTCCGCGGAGCTCCGGAGCTCCGGTGCTCCGACAGCCCGCTCTGGCCGGAGCTCCGGAGCGGGCAAATGTTTCAGCGCACAACACTAATATTTAGATTTGTTGAAACGGTAAATTAATTTAAAAATAGCTCGAAAATAGTTTTTAAGAAATAAAACAGGTGTGGCGCAATTTTTTTCCTAATTACGCAAAAAATTTCGAGTCAATGCGCCACGGACCGCAAAAAGTTCGGACGAAAAATAAAACACAGTATCTATTACCATTTTAGTTTACTTTTATTCTCTCTGTATTTCAGACAAAATTCAAATTTTTCTGAAAATTACTGGTCTTGTACAAATTCCGTATTGTAAAATCCAATCTGGCTATGAACTTAGGTAACATCAGCTATATACAAAATTGGACTTGTTTAAAACATCGGCTTTTAATTCCTTAGCTTGTTATTATATCTCAGTATAATTACTTTGTTATTGGAGTTTTCTGATTAAAATGCAAATGTTTTTACATGGTTGAAATATATAAATTTTCATCCATTAAACATATATATAAGCCAAAAGTATTTTTTCAAGTTTCAAAGAAAGTAGAAATGCACAATTTTTCCAACTTGAATTAAACGAAATTTCTTCCTTTTGGCTAGCTTCATCAGGATTTTAATTTTAAATGACGTTTCTTCAAAAGATTTATAAAAAACCTTTGCTATTTGGTCCATCCATAATTTTTTGTAATTCTGTTGATCTGCGCACTGGAGTATTACTAAACAAACAGTAATAAACTTAGTCCAAAAAGTCCAGTCTCTATTGAAACAATTAAGAAGATTAAATTTAAGCTAAAACTGACATTTGATTATACAACAGCGCACTCTATAATTTTGAAATAGCATAGGTCGACGCCAAGGCTTCAATAATTTCAATTCACCATTAGGTATCTTTACCACTACTTAAATTTAAAAGTTTCGGCGGTCTTGTGGTATCTAATCTGAGTTATTAAGTATATATATATTATTTTTGTTTTATAATATATTAATATTCATAACAACAACACATTAGACATTATATATTATTACAAATTCTAAACATTCGAAGTAAAGCAATAGCGCCGCAGGCGAAAATGTTTGAATAAATCATATTCTAGAGAACCGCAGTTTTTCAAAAGTTTTAAATAAGTTTGATAAAATTTTGCTTTTGATAATAGGCTAAAATTGGTTCCGGTTCCGGGAAGTTTTCAAAAACCGGAACCGGAACCAAAAAGTACCGGAACCGGAATTCCGGTCGATCCCTAGTGTTAAACATACAAAATTTTGAAATATTAATTTGGCTTACATTGTCGCGCAAATTTTGATATTTTTCGATGCAGACGTACTAAAAACAACCCGTTCTTTCGAATAGTGCAGTCAAAATAGTTCTGGCACCCTTCTAGCAAAAAATTCAGAATGGGTTTTCTTTTCCCGCATATGGGTTTTCTTTCTTTTCCCATCTGTTTCGTCCAAAATTTCCCACTAACGGTAAGTGCTAGAGGAATGTTTTATGGCTCATTTTGAAGCTGTTCGCCTATCATTGTTGTTACAAGGTTTTTTAGGCCATAGCTTAGGCCATGGCCTAAATTTATGAGTCGATGGCCTAAAGAATTTTGGCCGTTGAGGCCATTTGGCCTAAATTTGTCGACGAAAACCCAGTTAAATTTTATTGATTTTTAAGTAAAAACAGCAATTTTCTAAAAAATTTTTCGCGCCTTCGGCGCGAATATATACATTTTCACTTGTATTTCTGGGCTACGCCAGCTGCCCAGCTAGTTACATTGTCTATTTGCACTTATAAATACACATTCTAGTTATAATTTCATTTACTATTATAAAGATCTCCTCAAAGAAATGCTATTTTTAATATGTAGTTTAACTTTACATATTTCTGCTAGTTTAATTTTTTCTTTCTTTGGTTCTCTCTCTCTTTCTCTCTCTCTCTCTATGTATATATATATATATACTCGTATGTTCCTACCTGTTTTAATTTTCAATAAAAATTCATTAATTCGTTAATACTGTCGTGCACTATTATTTCTATGCTAAGAAGGTTCTGTTTTTGCCATTTTAAGGTAAAAAAGTAGTATTTCTGGTGTGTTAAACAGTGACGATGGCGATTTTTGTTGCTAAACAGCGAGTTTTTGAATATATAACGCGTGAATACATGATAACTGTAATTTTAACAATGCGTACAATAACGCACAACCTAAAAATTAACAAAATTTGGATGGCCTAAATTTTTTGGCTGATGGCCTAAAAATTTGAGTCGTTGAGGCCATTTGGCCTAAAGTTCGGCGATCAAAAAAACCCTGGGTAGTTACCGTTAGATTTTCGGTTTGTAGCTTAATAAAAAAGTTAAGCGAAAATTCCAAAATTTGGATTTTTATTTGGCGCCGCGCTATATACGTATATAGTCAAGCGGGAAAAAACCCACTTTTCAGATTTTCGGCCAGAACTTTTTAATGGTTTGACATATCGAAATGCTGATTATACAGGTAGCTAGGCCTAGTCGTAAGCTTTCTTATGAGCTATAGAACACCTCTGTAGGGTGTGCCGTTAGCGAGAAAAATTGTCTCAAACTGGCGGGGAAAAACCCAATGCGGGAAAAAACCTATATATATGCGGGAAAAAACCCACCCCAAAAAATTTTTGGCAGGCTGCCAGGAGCATTTCTAACCATTCCAAATGAAAGAGCGGGTTGTTTTTAGTACAACTGCATCAAAATATATTAGTTTTTGTATTAAAATTGAGGCCATATGGTCATTTGAAAATGTTGTATCTTTAACACATAAACATAGGCAAATTTTGGAAATTTTTTAAAACTGTTTATTTTCGGCAGTTGAAGCATCCTATCGTGTAGAAAACGTGTTTTCTTGTATTTAGAGCCAAACTAGACCCATTTTAAGGCAAAAATAAGCATTTTGGTCAAAATTGAAATTTTGGCTTGAAATGGCACAGTGTCCGATTTAGACCCCCTGGACCACCCATAACAGTACGAACCCAGGTAAAACCTATACCAGTTTAATCTATAGGCTCTATTAAACAAATGTATGTATTGGTTTGACCTTTCCGGTCAATGGTTAGAAAAAAATTTAATTTTGAAAAGTGGGTTTTTTCCTGCCGTGGGTTTTTTCCCCGCCAACTCCAGGTCACCCCCAGGTCGCACCGGTGGGGTCAGAGCAGTGTGACATATATCATCATGAAGCGCGACAGATGCCCTACAGGTACATATAATCCGCTTTGGTCTAAGTCTTTCCAGTAGTTCAGGGTGGCCCGGCAAAGTTTGCCAAATTTCGGCACTTGGTCGGACCAAAATTTCCAAAAATTTCAAAGTCCCAAAAAATTTGTAGGGAAGCAGTGGGAGCTACCATAATACACCCTCCAGGGTTATTTTGGATGCTCTTCAAGATAGGCTATTAAAATCCTAGATAGCTCATACCGGTAAGCCCACACTGGGGGTGGGGTTTTTTTCCCGCATTAGCGAGTGGGTTTTTTCCCGCTTGACTATACATATATATGTCGCATGAAGATTGCAAAACCATGCACTTGCGCAACTGCATGATAATCCCATGCACTTGCTTAAGTGCATGGGTCGTTTATGCACTTGCGCAAATTCATAAACGTCCCATGCACTTAAGCAAGTGCATGGGATAATCATGCATTTGCGCAAGTGCATGGTATTTCAATCTTCATGCGACATATATAATACAAGAACCAAAAATGCTCCTTCGTCGCATGTAAAATACATATGAGTACTCTCAGGCACGTTGTACAAACACGGAAACTAGCCTGTAAAATGCATATGAGTGGCGTTGAGGTTGTAACTTAAGGAAAACAAGTTGCAACGGCTTAACATATGAGCCTGTCCTACTATGAGCTGGGCGCACCAAAAAACCCCTATAGGCAAAGTTATGAGAGGCCAAGTAGAGCCTAGTAATTGGCCTCCAGGTAGCGGTTGCCGACATGACCCTCCAGACGGCAAAGTGGAACCAGCCCAGCAACCTGGGTCAGTCGGGCAGCAAAATTGATAGCGGAAATCGATTCTCCGTCCGCAAAAACCTTTGTATGTAAGATTTGAGCCTTCCAGGTCGTAAAATAAGCGAAAAAACCAAGTTCAAAGTTGGACCCGAAATTCACCAACTTTGGCAGGCCAGTACCCAAAAATTACGCTCAGGACCGGAAAATCATATAGCAATTGAACGACCCTGATATGTGTCCTATTCAGCCATATAGGCAGTATTGCCCCATATATAGCCCAGTCTGACTTATTACGGCGCCTTTAAAGCATACTTTTTGGCCATTTTATCGTTTTGGCCGATTTTGGCCCCCCGCCAAAAATTTTTTCCGGCTCTGGGAGGCATAAAAACTAGCCTATCGGCTTATTTTTGTTGCGTACTCCAAGAATATATATGGTTTTCATAGGCAAAAATTTTTCTATCTGTTGTTATTAAAGCTACAAAACCCCCTTACCAGACGTCAAAGCGGAGAACCGGAAAAAACATCACTCTCGTAAGCGATTTTTGGCATCCAAACTCGACACGTACAATTTTTTGCGCACATAATCTGCGCAGGAATCTGCGCAGCCTTGTTTTACACGGTCATTCGACCATTTTCACTCGTATTATAGGGGTCGCTACCGCGACCCCTATGATACAGGAACAAAATTGTTTTTGTTTCATGCTAGGCTTATTCTAGGGATTTCTTCCTGGGGCGGGGGGCTCATTGATTTTTCTAACCATGGGCATAGGTCAGGGTTCATGCGGACTTTTGGATTTCATTTTCCCGGTTTTTCCCGGTTTTTCCAGGTTTTTCAGACCCATTTTCCCGGTTTTTCTTCCAGTAAATGGCAGTATGTAGATTTAGAAGAATATACGTAATTATAGTGACGATTCTGTCTATTTTGAATCCATTCTAAACATTTTAGCTACCGAACGCAGCATTATACAGTTTGATTTACCTGAAATTCAAAGCTAGCAAAAATCTGATACCAAAAACAGGCTTTAGATCACGAGTGCTGTGCTACCAAAATACTCATATCTAAAATCTTGATACTGTTGAAATGCAAAAATGACATTGTCTTTTCCAGATTACCCCCACCACTCAAAAATTTTTAAAAGTTTACAAATTGAGCTGAAATTTATATTTTCGACCACGCAGAGTTCAATTATCGCAAAATTTTTCGATTTCCCGAGATTCGATTATTTTTCGATTCGCAAGGGGGAACCAAGGGAAACCGAAAATTTTATTGTCGCCGATTTTGCTGAAAAGTTGCATACAGGGTCTTCACGGGCGATGAGCGCGAATCTGAAATCTGTTTTTCGATTCACCTATTCGTTAGCTCAACATAAGCTTACACCTTAAGCTTACATTAGCTTATGTCAAGCTAACAAAAAGCTGAATGGGTAAACGGTCTTCAGATTCGTGTTCAGCGACCCAGAAAAGAAAAGCTTTCAGCTCAATTGTGGTCAAGTTTTAAGAATTTTGAGTGGGGGGTAATCTAGAAAAGACCACAAAAATTAATTGCTATTTTGAAATTGGGGTATTTTGTTTACTATTAAGAGTTTTTATTTTGTGCAATTCAAAACTTTCTGCTCGTCAGGGATGGTCAGCCACAAATCAACAGCAAAAAACAGATTGTACATTTTGTTAACGTATTCGTAGTTTTTGGAAAAAATATATACCGTCTGGTCCCATAGGCGATCCGCGATATATAAGTTGGAAATTTTTCTGAACATGATTTTTATTTGGCGAACGTCAAAAATAGATTTCAGCTTTTTTGATTTCAGGGTGTGTACTATTTTCATAATTTTGGTCGAAATTTTACTTTGTGGCCTGCCCGCGATTCGCTTGTAGTATAGCATTCTTACCTATATCAGCTGTCCTATACCGCGAATAACTTTTCATACTGTTCGCGGGGTCTAGGAGGCCAGCGCATCCAGAAGTTAAAGAAATTTTTTGTTTTTTTCAATAAAACTGTTCTTTAATCCTTTAATTCTTTTCATTTTGAAGGGCCAAGAAAATTTTTAGAAATTTAGACATTTTTAGGGAGAATTAGAATTTTTCTACAAAAACGGAGATTTTTGAATCGTTTATTGCAAAAACTGAAGAAAAACCACAAATCTATTTCCACAATGAATTTTTCCGAAAAATCCATCCGTCACTGTTCGCATTAGCTTGATATTGTTCGCTTTTACAATCTCAACTGACACTTAAGCAGAGCTGAATAGTTAATACAACAATATTATTAAGGTTATTCGTGCACTTTTTAAAAAAATAATAGGTCAAATTTAGGAATTATGAGGGAGGACAAGCTAGGCTTCAACATTAGTGAGCTCGCATTCGTTTTAAATTTCTATATATAAGTAAAATTTTTTTAGAATAATTATTTTGGCGGAAGCAGGCAAGCTGCCTCAAATTGTGTGTAACAATATATGTTTCAATTTCTGAGAAAGTTCTGTACCATTCATCCAATTAGAATGCTGAAAACCAAATGAAGCGACAAAAATTAAGATAGGAATTAAATCAAATCTGAAATTTGAAAATCGGCCTTATCGTGAAGCAAGTAGTAAGAACTAAAAGAAATGCAAGTTTCGGGGTAAAACTTGAAATTCGTTTTTAAAATTTAAACAGAAATTCATTAAATTTGCACCAAAAATACAAAAAATTTCTCTGACTTTCTCATTTTCCCGGTTTTTCCCGGTTTTTCCCGGTGCTTCACGATTTTCCCTGATATTCCCGGTTTTTCCCGGTTTTTCCCGGTCGCATGAACCCTGTGTTTACTCATTTTTTTGTCTGCCTATTTTTGCAATAAAAATCAACTTTTACAGTACATACATGCCAGAAAAATAGCATATTTTTCGAAAAAATTTTCGCCCCCCCAATATTCCTTGCCCCTCGGACTTTTGGGGCCCCCCCAAGAAAAAATCCCTAGAATAAGCCCAGCCCCCACTCAATTTTTTTGGGGGACGCTCAAAAGTATCAAAAACCTAAGTTTCTTAGGTCAAATTTTCAAAAATTTTCCCAATTTATATGTATATACGTAGTTAATTTATGGACTTTTAAGTTCATTTTAAGCTTAAAAACAACGATTTTTTGCGCGTTTACCTTAAAAATGCCAATTTTTCGCTAAACATTTAGGTATATATACAACTATACAAGCAACAGAAATGCTCCGCACAAAAGGGGATAATAATGTGTGTGTTGGGCTTGGGCCAGGGGCGTATCCAGGGGGGTGGTCCAGAGGGTCCGGACCCACCCCTTTTTGAGCCCTGACCACCCCCTCATCTTCAGAGGCAGGTGATCATTTTTCACTAAGCTATTGAAAAGCAAATAAAAATAGCAAATTCAAACATTTATTGGAACAGGTTATTTCAGATTCAGAAATAGTGAGTCATAAACGTTTCTACCTACATTTAAAGCAGGAGATTCAGTCTAGGTTTTTTGGTCAAAAATAGCGTCGTTTGCAGAAATGAACAATATATAATTTTGACGACGCCAAAATAAAAATGACGAAAGAATGACCAAGCCAAAATGTGGAAGTAGCACCAAATTTAAAAAAGAATGCAAAGTTTCTATTATGTTTTAACAGTGATTTTTAAAAAATTTCTCAGATTTTGGGGGCTGCCGATCCCAAACCCCCGCTCTGCCTCTATATTGTCTTTGTAATTTGTGTTAAGCTTCGACAAAGTTTGAATAGTCAATCAGTATTAAGCCGTACGTAGATTATGTGACTTGCTACATCCTTCAATTGCATTTTTGATGCACGTTTCTCATACCATTTTCGCTGAAAATTTGAAAACTTTTTCTTCGGATTTTCTCGGCATGCGAGCTACCGATCCGAGCATGCCAGTATTTAAGAACTATATATTATCGCGTAAATGCTAAAAACTACTAGGGATAGATTTGGATGGCAGTTCCGTCATCGCGATTTGAAGGTAAGAAAAGTAGACAGGAAAAACAGAAAAAGGCATACATATATATCCACAAAATTTCGCGAGTGCGTATACATACGTATATAATATTTCCAACGTTTTCACCAGATTTTCGGATAGAAAAAGTCTAAAATGTCATTCGATTTAAGCAAAAATTTCTTATATATTTAGCCCTCAAAAAGTGTTAATTTTAAAACTTTTCTTGTTTCTGCAAAATGAAAGAAATTAAAGATTTGAAGAACGATTTCATCTAAAAAGCAAAAACTTTGTTCAACTTCTGGGGGCCTCCGCCCCCAGACCCCCCCCCCCCCGGTGCCCATCACTAGTTAATACTCAGTAATGTTATATACATACATAATAGACACTCATATTTGAAAGTGCGTAACACTGTGAGTTGGAATATAACTTGCGGGACAGTGTGAATTATGAAGCAACACACGCTAACACACAGGAGGGTGAGTATGTGCTTCACTTGTGCAGTTAGGGCTGTCATTGGATATCAAATTTGACCACTTTTGAAAAACTTTATTTTCGACCACCCGACTGACCCTTCAAACGGCAAACTGGAACCTGGCTTATTATTACTGGGGGGGGGGATCCCCCCCACTCGGCAACCCCCCCCATAAATTTTGACCTCCCCCCCATAACCCAAAAAATTGCCAGATTTCACCATTTTTACCCTAAATTTTCAAAAAATTTTCCGGCGTCGAAGGAATTTTAACGAAATTTTCGCTATTTTAGCGTAAAAACACCTAAAATTAGTCATTTTTAGCGATTTTTGGCAAACCAAAAACGTAAAAATTTGCAAAATTTTTCCCAAAAATATGCCCCCCCACTTTTGGTGAGCCCCCCCATCGATGGGGGGGGGGCAACTTCGAGGGCCCCCCCATAAATTTTGGCCTAAAAATAAGCCAGTGGAACCAGCCCAGCAAAATAGGTACGTCGAACTGCAAAACGAATACCGGGAATGAACTGGGCGCACCAGAAAACTCCTATAGACAAAGTTATGAGGCCAGGTAAAGCCTACTATGGACCTCCAGGAAGCGGTTCCCGCCTTGACCCTCCCGACGGCAAAGTAGAACAAGCCCAGCAATATAGGCACGTCGGACGGCAAAGCGGATACCGGGAATGAGCTGGACACACCAGAAAACACCTATAGACAAAGTTTTGGGAGGCCAGGTAGAGCCTACTATGGACCTCCAGGAAACGGTTTCCGACTTGACCCTCCCGACGGCAATGTGGCACCAGCCCAGCAGGATGGGTGGATCTGACGATAAAACGGATTGCGGGAATCGATTCTCCGTGCCAGAAAACCATTGTATGGAAGATTTGAGCTTTCAAAGTTGAATAGATAGCGAGAAATTTCGATTTTTCATTTTTCGAATTTTCGCCATTTTTGACGGGCCACTGTGGTCGCTAGGGAAGTGATAGAGAAACGCAACCTGGACCGTTAGTTAGTTCAATATATATAAGTAATTTCTGAATATGAAAAGAAATCAGCTCCAGCTCGTACCGTTCGACCTGAGCGATGACCACAAAAATGGTCACCCGACTTTGCGGCGCCACTGCGCAAAAAAGTTGTGATTCTTAAATTCTTTAGAGGGTACTACTAGACCCTATAGCCCTTTAGGTTGGCCCACGGCTGCAGTTCACGTGAAAGCGGCGAACATTATGTACAATACAACCATCAAATAGGAGAAACCGAAAAAAAACATCGCCACCATAACCGGTCCGGGGCGCAACTTTTTAACGGTAAGTGATACGGGGCTGAAACTTCCCAGACATACTAAACTCGATGTGCTCTACAATTTGCGCATGAAATCTGCGCAGCTGCTGCGCAGCTTAGTTTACACTGTCTCCAGCCACTTTTCACACATATTATAGGCTAGGCGTAGATAACGGGGGGGGGGGGGCGACCGGGTGAGCGCCCCCCCCCGAAGCCCATTTGCCCCCCTGGAAATTTTGCTAGAGGAAATATTGCTCTACCACCTACCAGTAAGTAGCAGTAGACGAAAATGTGTGATTTTTTGTTAAAGGTTTAACAAAAAAAATCACCCGTTAACAAAAAAAACTCAGTGGCGGATCGGATCCCAGAGAGCAGCTAGCAACTTTTTCTCATCAGTTTTGGATAGAGCGCACTAAATAACGTATTTAGAACCCCAAACCGCTAACCTAGTGCTCCAACTAAGGCAACTGACCCCGCCGAAGTCTTAGTGGTCACTGATGGCCCCCGACAGCGTCCAGTATGAAGTCTGGTGGCTCTAAAGTGCCGTTTTAAAGGCTAAAACGTTGTTTTTTCGTGTTTGTGAGTGATTATAACCTATTTCCATGCATTTTGGCAGAGAAACTCAGAACTTCGCATGTTGCTGAGGTATGACCCACGGTCACGTGACCCCTGCCGGACCCGTCCGGACCCTCCAGATACCAACTGGACAGTCCGAAGTGGCTATAAACATGTCCTAGGGGGTTTTCGAGGGCGCTGAATTCAAATCTGGCATTAGTTTTTAGATAACTATGGCCTAATACTGACTTCTGGGATCACGTTTACCGTCGGACGGTCCAGGCCCGGCTGGTTACCAGGTTGGGCTCCCAGAAGTGTCAGGCAACCTCAGAAATAACGTATCTAAGGGTTTTCGAGGTCGCTGAGCTCGATTTTGACGTTAGTTTTGCTCTAGCTGCTGTTCTGACATCAGTAACGAAACATAAAAACGATTTTTTATTTGTTAAAATTTTAACAAAAAAAATTACCCACCCCAGGACGGCTCAGAGGTCCGACTGGGAACTTCTATATATGTATCGATAGCCCACAGTCAGGACATGTCACATGCACAATATGGGTTGCCTAGGGTTTTCCCTTAGTAAATAGCAGCCGAAATTCGAACTTCGGCCATGAACGTTTTTGAGGTCACTTTTGGGTACCCTCACTTAAAGGTCTACCCTGAACGCATGGAGAGGGCCTAGGGGCTCAAACTCACAGGCTGTAATGTCGAGATGTGTGGCTGATGTGATCACCATGCAAAAAATTGGGTCTCTGCGACTTTCCTGTGAGTCAGGGTGCGGTGGGGTGATTTTTTTTGTTAAAATTTCGGGTGATTTTTTTTGTTAAGCTTGCCATAGTCCAACTTTAATTTACACGTCAAGCGGACCGACGATTTTGGGTCCTGATTAACACTGAGGACTTTTGAACGAAAATGGACAACTTCGTTTCCTCGCAGTTAACTCTTTCCCGAGAATCGTTAGCTCCAAGGAGCTGACAGTTTCCGACACGAACACATTTAATACGAACGTTTAAAAACGGGGGGGGGGCTAAAAACGGGTGTTAAAAACCCTAAACTAGTCTTCCAAGGAGGACTTTTAGGACTAAATTTTAGCTTTTGCAACTAATATTTTACGAAATTCGTATTAATGGTGAGGTCATTTGATTTACAAATCTTAGTTAGAAAAACCTGGCTATAATGAAGCAGAGAGTTGTTGCTGACAGTTGGGGGGTTGTTTGACATATCGTAACGGACTGGTTAAGCTGTTATTTTAATGAGTGTATATCGTATTGTGGTCACGATTGCCCCTATATGGGGCAATATTGTCCTAGCTGGGGCATATTTGATCAAAAGTGGGGCAAGTTTGACCAACATCTCTAAGTATGCAAAATGGGGCCGGAAAATAAAGAGACTATCATAGATAAAAAGAGGACACTAAATTTAGTATGCTTGCGTAATTTAATGTTTCAAAGTTAAGCGATACTGGAATGACACCCTGTCAAATAAATTTTTCGTTTTTCGGCGCTCTTTGTTCACAAGATCCTCACGGTAGCTCCAGTATATAAACTAGTGATGTGCGCCGGAGCTCCGCTCCGACGGAGCTCCGGAGCGGAGCTCTGATTTTCGGTGCTCCGGAGCGGGCTTCTGCTCCGGAGCTCCGAGTACCCGGAGCAGCCATTTTCAAGCTTCGATGCCTGTTTGGTGTTCATAAGTTTGGGTAATAATGAAATATTTGAAGAGTTTTTATGATTTCTTGCTGTGGTCTCACGAACAGTGCGTAAGAACAATAAATTAGTGCTCGTATTATTTTTAATTAACTTTTCTGCTTTCTCAAAACTGCTGTAGACAATGGAGACAATTTTTCCAACTTGTCCAGATCATAAAAGTGAAAATTTAAATATAATTCTAAACTACGACCTCTAAGAATTGTTTCCATACAACGTTTTTAATTATATATATATATAATCATGGGGAGCTCGGAGAGCCCCCCATAATATGAGCTATAAAGGCACTTTGCGGATTTTGAAAAGTGCTAATTAGACATAACTAATTAACGGGAAGGAATTAAGAGCTAATATTTACATTTTTGAAGTCTCCAGGCCGAGAGCTTTCGAATGATACCAAACTTGCCCGGAAAAAATGAACTTTGAAAAAATCGACTTTCTCTTACGGGTTTGAAAGTGGGGTTTTTATTTTTTCTCTGTATTCAGCATGATTTTTGTCAATTTTGTGTTAACTCGATTTTTCGAACGGCCCATAGGAAAAATTTTTCTATACTATTTTTTGAATATCTAGGCAATGGTACTTAGTCCAAGTCGGAAAATTTTAAAATGGTCTAAAAACGGGCAAAAACAGCGTTTTTCGGCCTTCGGGTGGTACCCGTATATAGTAAATCGGGGTCGCTGAACACGATGAGCATAGTACCGACACCGTATCTCGCATGGTTCATCTGGTTCAACTGGTTCAAAGTTGAACCAGTTCCTGGTTCAAGCTACTGGAGACAGCTAGAAGGTTGAAATTTTGCATACAAAGGTTATTGGGCATGGGGAATTCACTGGTGGTGTTACTTTGGTGATCCGACCCATGGCTGGCCAGATCTGGCTCAACTGGTTCAAAATTGAACCAGTTCCTGGTTCAAGCTACTGGAGATAGTTGGAAGGCTGAAATTTTGCATACAAAGGTTATTGGGCATGGGGAATTCACTGGTGGTGTTACTTTGGTGATCCGACCCATGGCTGGCCAGATCTGGTTCAACTGGTTCAAAATTGAACCAGTTCCTGGTTCAAGCTACTGGAGATAGTTGGAAGGCTGAAATTTTGCATACAAAGGTTATTGGGCATGGGGAATTCACTGGTGGTGTTACTTTGGTGATCCAACTCATGGCTCGCCAGATCTGGTTCAACTGGTTCAAAATTGAACCAGTTCCTGGTTCAAGCTACTGGAGATAGTTGGAAGGCTGAAATTTTGCATACAAAGGTTATTGGGCATGGGGAATTCACTGGTGGTGTTACTTTGGTGATCCGACCCATGGCTGGCCAGATCTGGTTCAACTGGTTCAAAATTGAACCAGTTCCTGGTTCAAGCTACTGGAGATAGTTGGAAGGCTGAAATTTTGCATACAAAGGTTATTGGGCATGGGGAATTCACTGGTGGTGTTACTTTGGTGATCCAACTCATGGCTCGCCAGATCTGGTTCAACTGGTCCAATGTTGAGCCAGTTCCTGGTTCAAGCTGCTGGAGACAGCTGAAAGGCTGAAATCCTGCATACAAAGGTTGTTGGGCATGGGGAATTCAGTGGTGGTGTAACTTTGATGATAAAACCAATGGCAGGCCAGATCTGGTTCAACTGGTTCGATGTTGAACCAGTTCCTGGTTCAAGCTACTGGAGACAGCTGAAAGGCTGAAATCTTGCATACAAAGGTTGTTGGGCATGGGGAATTCAGTGGTGGTGTAACTTTCTGGCTTATTTTTACTGGGGGGGGGGGTGGGGGGCCCCCACTCGGCAACCTCCCCCCCCCCATTCAAGGGTCCCCACCCATAAATTTTTACCTCCCCCCCATAAGCCAAAAAATTGCCAGATTTCACCACTTTTACACTAAATTTTCAAAAATTTTTCCGGCTTCGCCGGTATTTTAACGAAATTTTCGCTATTAGTCATTTTTTAGCGATTTTTGGCAATTTTTACACAAAAAAACGTAAAAATTTGCAAAATTTTTTCCAAAAATATGCCCCCCCACTTTTGGTGAGCCCCCCCATCGATGGGGGGGGGCAACTTTGAGCCCCCCCCATCGATGGGGGGGGGCAACTTTGAGCCCCCCCCATAAATTTTGGCCTAAAAATAAGCCAGACTTTGGTGATCCGACCCATGGCTGGCCAGATCTGGTTCAACTGGTTCAAAATTGAACCAGTTCCTGGTTCAAGCTACTGGAGATAGTTGGAAGGCTGAAATAACTTAAAATTATTATTAAACTTAAATTAAATTATTATTATTAAATTATTAAAGTATTATTAAACCCACTTTTAAACTTGTATCAGAAATGAAAACTTGTATGACAAGCTGTCATTCGCACAGGATGACGGCACCTTATCGCAAACCCTGCGTTTTACGTTAGGGTATAATCACTGAACTTTCACTGAATACAGCTTAATCTATCACTGCTTTTGTTGTGTCTATTGTATCAATGTACAATACGTATTTACATATATGCACTAATATCGCTGCACTGTATATATATATGCACTAATCGTATGCGTGTTTCTAACATCACGTATGTCTGGAGTTGGTCGCCAGGGGACGAAACGACTTTTTATCTAAAAATGGGTGGTTAATTTAATCACTAAAATAACCTGATTGTAAGCCCCTGATGAGTCCCACAATCAGGTCAGTCGGGCATAACAAGGCGATCCGTACATGAAAATAATGCACTTATATATGTAATCTGGCACAATGCTCTTGCAATTTTTATTTCTATGCCACAACAGTCTACAATTTTACAGGCTTAATTTTATTAATGCTAGTCCACATTAATCTTTGTTTTGTTTTGTGGTTCTTTAATTTGTATCAGAAAGTCGATTTTTTCAAAGTTCATTTTTTCCGGGCAAGTTTGGTATCATTCGAAAGCTCTTGGCCTGGAGATTTCAAAAATGTAAACTTTAGCTTTTAACTCATTACCGATAATTAGTTTTGGCTAATTAACAGTTTCCCTAAACCAAAGGGGCGCTCCGCGCACCCTCATGATATACATGTATATTATATATATATATATATATATATATATATATATATATACACATGTACGTATATTTTTTCTGAAAGCTCAGAATTCAGAGATTTCAAAAATTGTACACAACTTGAAAATTTCAAATTATACAAATTTAAAACTATAGAAAAGAAACAATTTACGAAAAGTCGAGTTTGGAATCAAAGCAAAGGTCTCGTTCAGCAGAAAACGAAAATGTATATATCAGTTGAGCGGAGTTTTGGCGGCCAGAGGTTCCAGCGGGCCCATATCCCGAAAAATAAAAAGTTGGTCCGGTCGCTACAAAATTGGTCTCATTTGAAAGCTGTGGAATCCTCGCTGAGTCGGTACTGACCTGTCATGGTCGAGACCCTTTTGTCCATTTTTGTTTCCTGTTGTTGTGTTGTTGAATTGGCGGTCGTTCCGGTTTCCCATAAACGGCGGCCTGATCAGATCAAGCCACTTTCCTGCAGAAAGTCCAGCACCAAACCAGGGGCCAATCTAAGGACTGAGAGGTCAGTTGACTGGCCCAATATTCTACTTCGAGCCGATGTATGTCTCGGGCATTTGACCAGCAAATGCTCGAGGTCTTCCTCTTCCTCCCCGCAGTGAGGGCACAGGGGCGAGGGTTGGGTGACGGGGTTGATGGAATGTCTGTATTTAGCCAGTAGGAGCGATTTTCCAGTTCCCAACTGGGAAAGGAGTACCCTGTCCTTTTTGGTTATGCCTGCCTCCAATCTGGGGGAACTGGTCCGTGGGTTCCGTGGATTTTCACAGTCGTTCCATGGGTAACCCCAGATAACCATTCCGATTTAACGAAACGCTTGATGGCAGCCATAGCATCCGCATAGGCGATGGGAGCTTCCTCCTGCGACAGACTGCAGCCATCCTTGGCCAGACTGTCTGCTTGCTCGTTGCCGGTTAGTCCAGCATGGCCTGGAATCCACTGAATATATATAGATGTTAGCATATGGCCGGAGCTGATCCAGCCTTTGCCTGACATTGTTGAGAGTTGGGCTAAAGGTGGCTCTGATACCGGCTATGATCAACCTAACCAGGGATTGTGAGTCTGTGTATATATATCGCAATAGTCTGGTCTCTCCAGGACTGGAGATCTTCACTGGCCAGCCAGTCAAGCGCCTTGGACATTGCGTATAGCTCCGCCTTGAAGCTGGAGCAAAAGGCGCTAGCTGGGTAGCTTAGGCTGACCGGATCGCGTCCGGAACAGAATTCGATGAATACCCCCGATCCACCGTTAACGATGTCACCTTGTGCAGCACCGTCGGTCCAGATGGTGACGGTCGGCGCAGGCGGGTCTGGATTGTGGCTAGAGCAGCTCTTCGCCTGGATTCAGCACAGTCTGCCCTAGTAGAATGAGACAGTAGGTCCTCGTATGCCACGGTTGACAGAGATTTGGCTTGTGGCGGTAGGCTGGAGGAGCTACATAGTGATTCCCTCGGGTGGTTGGCCAACCCAGCAGCTGCGGCTGTGGCCCGTCCGAGGTCACACGCCAGGACTGTTGGCTTTGGAGGATACGCTCAGTGCCAGGCGCTATGACCAGCTGCGATCTCGGGTTGTCGTTCGGCAGGCGGATGGACTTTTCGTAGGCGATAGCAGCGAGTTCCTTTCATCGTAGGGCGAACGGTTTCAGATTTGACTCGAGTTGTAACGCTTCAACGGGGGCAGCCCTGTAGCAGCCCGTGATCATTCTGGCGGAATAGTTTTGGATTTTTTCGACTGCATCTTGATGGGATTTGGCGGCGCAGGGCATCCAGGCGGAGGCGCAATATTCCAACATTGAGCGGATGTATGACAGATACACCAGTTGGAGGTCCTCCTTTGCACAACCCCAGTTAGTACCAGCTAACCGGGAGATCGCCTGCATGCGCGGCCATGCCTTGTACTGGAGAGACTGTATATACATGTGGGCCAAAATTCAGCAGTCTGTCAAACTTGACCCCCAGGAAAGTAGGAGTAGCATTATATGGCAGGTCTTGTCCGCTGAGCTGAAGGTTTAGTCGGCGGGTTGTCTCTGTTGTGGGTGCTGAAGAAGAAATATTCAGATTTTGCCACGTTGACTCCCAGTTTCCATTTCTCGGACCAGCTAGAGATGGCGTCTAGAGCCTCCTGGAGCCGGGAGGCTGCAGCAGTCAGATCGCTATCTTGGCACCAAACCGCCAGGTCGTCGGCGAACAGGCTGATTTGTAAATCAGCGGGAAGATTCACTGCAATGTCATTGATAAAGAGAACAAAAAGGAGCGGGGTTTCCCTGTGGGACTCCTTCACGCATCGGTCTTCATTTGCTGACATCATTCCCCATCTTAACTCTCGCCATTCGGTCGCAGAGGAAGTTTTTAATCCATTTGACTGAACACACGGGCAGACCGATGGAGATTAGCTTCCGTATTAGTCCAGTTCGCCAGACAGTGTCAAATGCCCTTTGGAAATCTATGAGTGCCAATACTGTCCGCTTGGCTGGTCTACGGTGCCTGAATCCGTCCGCTATAGTTTGTGTGAGTCTGAGGACCTGGTCCTCAGTCGATCGGAGGGAGCGGAACCCGGCCTGGTGCGGGCTGAGGACACTCTCGCTTTCCAGCCAGTAGACAAGTCGGTCCCTGATGAGCTTCTCCATCAGTATGGCCAAGGAACTTGTGGGCGATATGACCCTATCTGCTACATTGGTTTACCTCTTTTGAGGATAGGTATAATCGTTGCTCGCCGACAGGGAGTTGGGACTGTTCCAGTTCGCCAAGACAGGTTGAATAGCTTCAGCAGCAGAGAACCTGCCATTGGCGACAGGTTGAGTAGCAGTTCATTGTCAACTTCATCTGTTTAGCAGTTCATCAGCTTAGCCATGTTCAGTTCCGTTCCAGTGAACTCCATGCAGAGAAATCCAGCTTCTCCACAGTTGCATGCCTTCCGTAGATCCCAGTTGACCTTTTTCTTCATTTTCCTAACTTCCTTGGTGCTTTTCAGTTTGCTGATGGCAGCATACTCGGAGATGAATCCTTCCGCCTTTTCTTTATCAGAGAGTAGTAGCCTTGTACCTTTGACGAGAGCAGGCCCAGAGGTGCGAGCAACCTTCTTACCCTCGACAGCATGGATAACTCTCATGACTTCCGAGGGATTTGATCTTGCACTGAGTGTGGAGGCAAAGTTCATCCAATGTTGTCGCTTGCTGGCTCTGATATGGCACTTAAGGCTTCTGACTGCCTGAAGCCAGGCCAGCCGGTCCTTACTTACTTGGGCCTTCGTCATCGCAGGATCTGCAACATGAAGGGCTCCGCTTCCAATCCAGCATTTTCTATGACCCTTCTCCATTGATCCCTGTTGCTTGCCAAGTCCTGGATCACGTCTTCCCAGGGGTACCTAGCATGCCTGTAAGGGGTAAGGACACCAGCCAGATCCTGCTCCACCATCTTTCGCCATGACATTGCCGGCCGGCCAGGTGGTTTCCTCCGACCCGTTGGGACCGGGGAAAACAGGGTTTTCCGAGTCAGTCTAGATGGGGCCATTCGGGATGTATGACCTAGCCACCGTAGTCGTGAGGATCGGATTCTGGAGTCGATTGGGATTCTATTAAGGCAGCGAGCGTATAAGTCACAGTTTCTTATTCTGTCACGTAGTCTAACGCCCAGAATAGATCGTAGACAGGACCTCTCGAATACACTCAATCTCGATATATCCTGTTGTTTCACCGCCCAGGTCTCACTGGCGTATAGTAGAATCGACATGACCATAGAATCCAGGACGCGAAGTTTCGTTCTGATCGATATCGCTCTCCGAGACCAAAGGCACTTATATAGCTGTCTAAATACAGCCCTAGCCTTGCTGATTCTAGCATTGATCTCCAGTGATAAATCATAGTCATTGGTGAAGATACTGCCAAGGTAAGGGAAGGCCCTAACCTTCTCGACTGCAACACCGTCTATGATGATCTGACTAGGACCAGTGGCTTCATTACCCGGCGGGATGATCTTACACTTATTAGCATTGAGGCGAAGACCAACTCGACGGCCCCAACCATTGACAGAATGAGTCAACTGAGTAAGGGCTTCCTCACTCTCCGCCAGTAGGGCGACGTCGTCTGCATATTCCAAGTCAGCGACGCGCAAACCTTCAGCAATATGCACCCCATCTTCGTTGGATATTGCATGCTGCATGACCCAGTCCACCGCACGGAGGAAGAGGATTGGAGAGAGAATGTCGCCGTGTCTGACGCCCGTGGAAACCGCTTCTGCCTTTGATTCCACAAAGGCTTTCCTTTTCGTTTTGGAGTCGGCCAGTAGGTTCGTCAGCTCTGGCATTTTTTTAGTGGGGGGGGGGTGCCCCCCCCCACTTTTCGGCAAGCCCCCACCCACTTTTTTGGGGGCCGCCCAAAAGTGTCAAAAAATTAGGTTTTTGAGGTCAAATTTTCAAAAATTTTCTCAATTTTTAGCGTTTTTACCTTAAAAATGCTAATTTTTCGCTAAAAATTTTGGTATATTTTATCTTTGGCTCGCCCCCCCACTTTTCGGAAGGCCCCCCCACTTCCTCCTCCCTAGGGGGGGGTCGAAGCCCCCCCACTTTCAAAACCCTAAAAAAATGCCAGTCAGCTCGTCGGTCACCATGGCTTTGGATTCTTTCTACGGTTCACCGGAATTGCCACCTTCGCTGCATTGACGATAGCATCGGTGATGATTCTGTTGTGTTTGTGGACATTTTCTTCATTGGTAGCCGCCGCTTTCGTTAGGTTGGCATCCAGAGCCTGCCGAAATAGGCCCCAGTCAGCCTTCCCGTAGCTTGTGGGTTTGGGGTTTTCCCCCGCATTGGGTTTTTTCCCATCGGTTTGGTCGCAAATTTCTCACCAACCGTAAGTGCTAGAGAGATGTTTTATGGCTCAATTTGAAGCTCTTCCCAAGGCTTCATGGTAGTTATCGTTAGATTTTCGATTTGTCGCTTAATAAAAAGTTATATATATACAGCCAAAATTCGAAAATTTGGGATTTTATGTCCCGCCGCGCTATGTACATCGCGTTCTCCATAACGAGGACCTTAGTTTGATACCAAACTTCGCTATTTATTTCCATCCCTACAGTTTTCAAAATTTATACAATTTAAAATTTCAATTTCAATTTAAAAGGGAAAATTTTTGAAATCCCTGATTTCTGAGCTTTCAGAAAAAAACATAAATAGCGAAAGTCGTTAAAAAAGCGAAACGTGAAAATCTCCTGAAAATTTAGGGTGAAAAGGAAAAATTGGGTTGTGGCACTTTGAACAAAGGAGGTGGAGGTAGCCGAATACGGAGGGGTCCCCTTCCCCCGGTAAAAATAAGCCAGCCAGGCCAGCTCGAGAACCGACCCTACTGGCTTTTTTCGAGGCAAAAATTTCTGGGGGGAAGTCTGGGGGACGGGCCCCCCCCTCAGTTCTGGGGCGGGAAGGATTTATGGAGGAGAAAATTCTTTCGAAAAATGCTTAAAAATTGGCCAAAAATCGGGTATTTTTAGGGTAAATTTTGCAAATTTTTCCAAAATGTCCAAATTTTTAGCTTGAGGTGTTCATTATTGCGTGAAATACACGTTTTAAACAGTTTTATGGACTTTCTGACTCAATATTGACTAGTGATGTGCTTCGGAGCTCCGCTCCGACGGAGCTCCGATTTTCGGTGCTCCGGAGCGGGCTTCTGCTCCGGAGCTCCGGAGATCCGGGTACCCGGAGCAGCCATTTTCAAGCTGTGAAGCCTGTCTGTTGTTCATAAGTTGGGTAATGAAGCAATCACATGAATGAAGACTTGCTTGCTTGATCTCTTGCTGTATATAGTCTCACGAACAGTGCATAAGAACTGTAATTAATTATATAGTGCCCGTATTATTTTTAATTTTTCTATTTTCTCAAGACTACTGTATGATTCATTTTCTGAGGACAACTTTTCCAACTTGTCCAGATATATATATAATAAAACTGAAAATTTAAATATACGTATATAATTCTAAACTATATAAGTACGACCTCTAAGAATAGTTTCCATTAAAGTTTTTAATTAATTGCAATTAATTAATCTGAATTATCCCTTCTTCAGATAAAATCTGTTCTTCTTACGTATGTAATCTTTCAATGTCTAAAAATGTTTTCTTTGCTTTCTTCTCACCCATCTTTTCTAATATTTTCAGATAGAATTTCTCGTTCAAATTTATTTTATGATTATATACATACTTTATTGAAAGTTACACAGTGGATAAATGCAAATCGGGTCCACAGTGTTAAATTTGCAATAATTCATTATGAATTTAAAAAATTTACTTTTTGATGAAATTATTGTAACGAATTTTATGGAGTCCTAGTCTTATGAAACTTAAACTTAACAAATCTTGGAATAGTGAAACATTGGAACTAACTAAACGGCAGTACAAACTAACACAGGCTTTTAAGCAAACGCAACAGAACGAATAGTCAAACAGCAATAAATTCTGCGAAAATTTGTCAAAGTCTGAACTCATTTGAGATCAAAAAGACAGGCTAGCAAATAGAACAAATGTGTATATATAGCAAAGGAATGAGATTCTGAACATAAAATGTGAAGCGATAAACAGTGAGTAGTAGGGATCGACCGGAACTCCAAAAAACCGGAACCGGAATTGGCTTTAAAAAAACCGGAACCGGAACAAGCTCTTTAACACTACAAAAATCGAACATTTTTTCTGACGTTTTAGACAATTTTTGCACAATTTTGCGCTTTTTATAGTTACTAGAACATTGTAATAACGTTTGCTTTATATTTTTATAGTGATTTCAATGCAGGAACATGAAATTTGCAATTTATCAAGATATTTTTGTCGTATGGCACAGCTAAACTTTACTACATTATAGCTTTAAAATTAAAATTTAAAATTAGTTATACACGGTATGAATATGCTATATTTATATTATTCGAGCACATTTTCGACGAATAAACGGCATCTATATTTTTACATTCTATATATATATTCGATGAATAATCTAATCGAATGCATGTTGACTTAAAGGACATTTACTTGCAAATAAAATTTAACTTCTTACTTGGTTAAGCTGAATTTTAAATTAAGCTAAATATAAGTAGATAGAAATTGATTCCACCAAAATTTTTGCGAGCACCAACAACTGCTCCATCGACAAAATAAGTCATAAACATGTTTAGTTTTTATCTGGCTTGCCTGATAATTTCTAGTCATAATCAAAAAGTTCATTTAACTTTACTAGAAGCGTTGCAGCATTTTCAAAGCGCAAAATAAAAAATAATAATGCCATTTACATTTTTAGAAAACAAAAGATATCTATTACTATTGTAGTTTACTTTTATTCTCCGTACTTCAGACAAAATTAAAATTTTTCTGACAATTACTGTTCTTGTATAAATTCTGTATTGTAAATATAATCTAGTTATGAACTTAGGTAACATCAGCTATATACAAAATTGGACTTGTTTAGAACATCGGCTTTAAATTCCTTAGCTTATTGTTATATCTCAGTATAATTACTTTGTTATTGGAGTTTTCTGATAAAAATGCAAATGGTTTTTGCATGGTTGAAATACCTATTATCAGGGTTGGGCGAGACCGAGATTTTACCGAGACCGAGACCGAGACTAGCAATTTTTAGCTTAAAATTAGTTTCAACCATTTTTTGAGGCTTAGATCTAGTATTAGGGACTTTAACACATAAATATATGGTTTCCGCACCTCGTTAGTTAATTTTCATAACATTGATTTAAAATTTTCGCCAAAATTAGATGTTTTCAAAAAATTTCCAGTCTCGGTCCGAGACCGAGACTTTTGGGTGAGCGAGACCGAGACCGAGACCGAGACTGGCCAAGTCTCGGCTTTTGGGCGAGACCGAGACCGAGACTCCCAACCCTGCTATTATATATAAATTTTCATAAAACATATAAGACAAAAGTATTTTTCACAAGTTTCAAAGAAAGCCGAAATGCACAATTTCTCCAACTTGAATTAAACAAAATTTCTTCCTCTTAGATAGCTTCATCAGGATTTTTAAATTTTAAGTGACGTTTCTTCAAAAGATTTTTAAAAACCATTGCTATTTGTGCCATCCATAATTTTTTAGTAATTCTGTTGATCTGAGCACTGGATTAATTACTAAACAAAGAGCAACAATCTTAGGTAAAGGTAAAGGTGACCCCTGGAGAATATATATCTCCATCCCTGCTTCAGGGACATGGGGTGCCGGTGCTCGATTCTCGATTCTGTCCACTCTCGATTTAAAAAAGATTAAATTTAAGCTAAAACTGACATTTGATTATACAACAGCGCACTCTATAATTTTGAAATAGCATAGGTCGACGGTAAGGCTTCAATTATTTCAATTCAGCATTAGGTATACTTAAATTTAAAAGTTTCGGCGGTCTTGTGCTATCTAATCTGAGTTATTAAGTATTATTTTTGTTTTATAATATACGTATATATATTAATATTCATAACAACGATACATTCGACATTATTATTACAAATTCGAAACATTCTAAGCAATGCAATAGCGCCGCAGGCGAAAATTTTTGAATAAATCATATTCTGGTTATAAGAGAATCGCAGTTTTTCAAAAAGTTTTAAAGAAGTTTGATAAAATTTTTGAAAATTTTAATAAAATTTTGCTTTTGATAATAGGCTAAAATTGGTTCCGGTTCCGGTACGTTTTCAAAAACCGGAACCGGAACCAAAAAGTACCGGAACCGGAATTCCGGTCGATCCCTAGTGAGTAGACGTGCTTTTCGTTGGAAAAATAATGTTCTTAGCTTGAAATAAAATTTTTACATTTTTAACCTCCACAAACAGTCGGAGCTCCGCGGAGCTCCGGAGCTCCGACAGCCCGCTCCGGCCGGAGCTCCGGAGCGGGCAAATGTTCCAGCGCACATCACTAATATTGACCCTATTTTGGAGTTAGAAACATGTTGGCAATCAGGTTTTCGACTTTAAAGGCCCTGTCTAATGTTAAAATTAGGTAGTGGTTGGAAGTTTTTTTTTGCATTAGCAATGGCTGAAAATTCGATTTTTGGCATAAAATTTTAAAAATTTTTTTGGGGTTGTTTGGGGGGGGTCTTGGGGGGGTTTTGGGCAGAGATCGGCAAGGTCAGAGTCTGCAGCCTACACCAGTCACGGCTGGTGCGTAGTCCTTCATACTTTTTCCGGGGGGGGGGGCAGGAGGTAGAAATTTTCGGGGGGGGGGGTTGTTTTGTTTGTGAATCCTTTGTACTTCTGACAAATAAACTGATGTTTTAGTTAAACTACATATTAACACAGGTTTAGTTCTATATGTCTGTCTCTGTGCTGGGCTTTTTTACTTGGGGGGGGCGCCCCCTTTTTGGGTTCTCCCCCTCACTCGGCCCCACCCCCACTTTTTCCGGCTTCCCCCCCCCACTCACCATAATGAGCCCACAAAATGCCAAATTTTAAGGATTTTTGGTAAAAAGTTTCAAAAATCATCCATTTTAGTCCTCAAACTCGATTTTTGAGCACTTATTAGCATAAGTTATAACAGTAAAACAAGCTATTTTAACTGCGTTTTTAGCGATTTTAGACCGCTCTGGATCCCCCAATTTTGGGTTCCCACTAGTGGGGGGGGGCGCCTCCCCACTCTCCCCATCCCCAATTTTTTCGCTTAGAAAAAGCCCAGCACTAGCCATGATTTCTTCGAAATTAGTGCGGAAATGAAATAATTATTTTTTATCTTTTCCAAAGTAGACAGCTCGGATGCCACCCAACGCAGAAAAGACTAAAAAGGACTAAAATGATTGCGTAGTTCGCGTACCACGCACTAAAGACTACGCAGTGCGTAGACCGCTTACTACGGACTAAAAAGACTGGGCAGTGCGTAGTCCGCGTACTACTCACTAAAGGATGGCGCAGTGCGTAGTCCGCGTACTACTCACTAAAGGATGGCGCAGTGCGTAGTCCGCGTACTACGCACTAAAGACTACGCAGTGCGTAGTCCGCGACAACGCAATAAAGACTAACCAGTGCGTAGACCGCTCTCTAAGGAATAAAATGTCTGGGCAGTGCGTTTTCCGGGTACTACTCACTAAAGGATGGCGCAGTGCGTAGTCCGCGTACTACTCACTAAAGGATGGCGCAGTGCGTAGTCCGCGTACTACGCACTAAAGACTACGCAGTGCGTAGTCCGCGACAACGCAATAAAGACTACGCAGTGCGTAGTCCGCTTACTACGGACTAAAAAGACTGGGCAGTGCGTAGTCCGCGTACTACTCACTAAAGGATGGCGCAGTGCGTAGTCCGCGTACTACGCACTAAAGACTACGCAGTGCGTAGTCCGCGACAACGCAATAAAGACTACGCAGTGCGTAGTCCCCGTATTACAGAAAAAAGACTTGCACCGCGTAGTTTTTTGCGTCGGCGCGCCTTGCGAGCCCTGCGTTGTCTTCATTGCCGACGCGCGACGGCGCGCTTCGCGCGCCTTGCGTGGTCCTTTGTATCGGCTTGCGTAGTGCGTGGGTCCAGCCTACACTGGTGTAGGCTGAGTGTAGGCTATGCCGACCTATGGTTTTGGGGGAGGTCTAAAAAGGGGGCCCGCCCCCAAATTTTGGGGGAGGGGGGCCTCCCCCAACCCAAATCCCCGTTACACCACCTATGGGCATAGGTGTAATTGGGATGGGGTTTGGGGGGGAAACCCCCCCAGCCATTTTTCCAAACCCCCCCCAGAAATTTTTGGGGGCCCCCGGCCCCCCCCCCCCCAAGTGGGGGGGGGGGGGGCGGTAGTCGCGCCGAAGGCGCGAAAATTGGCCAAAATTTGGGCATTTTTAGGGTAAATTTTGCAAAATTTTTCAAAAATGTCCAAATTTGTGGCTTAACGTGTTTATTATCACGAGAAATACACGTTTAAAGGGTTTTATGGACTTCTAAACTCAATATTGACCTTATTCTGGACTCAGAAACATGTTTGCAATCAAGTTTTTGAGTTTAAAAACACTGTCTAATGTCAAAATTATACAAGAAATAAAAATGCTCCTAATGATCAAAGAAAGAAATATGAGTCAACATGGAACATGTAAAATGCTAATATGAGTCTGGTGAGGTTGGAAAGTGCAGAAGACAAGTTTGTACACGCACCAATATGAGTGCATGCCAAATAGACTCATATTGGCATTATTAGTATTCTGAAGGCAAGTGGTTACGAATTTCGGTTATATATATACGTATCACTCACGTAATGTCAGCATGACGAGACAGGGTAGTTTTAGGGTGGATGACAGGATGCTCCACAGGTTACGCACGTATATACGTGTATTGTCACGAAAGTTAACATCAGATTTAACTTTGAGTCTCTGAATACATGATTTATACAAACGCTTATTAAAAATGTTATATATATATATCCGTCCGTCGGCGCATTGTTGACTAACAGCGGTTTAACAGTTTCCTAAGGAGAAAAGTTGACAATGTTGAGTGGTTGGGATATCCATGTGACGTCAATAACGCTACTTATTCGTCTTAACTCCTGGGTAGAAATATATCCGTTAGAATTCCGCAATGGATGCATGCATTATTGTTTTTTTACGGCATGCCAATATGAGTCTATTTGGCATGCACTCATATTGGTGCGTGTACAAACTTGTCTTCTGCACTTTCCAACCTCACCAGACTCATATTAGCATTTTACATGCTTGTCTTATTCTTAATTTACAACCGACAATATTTAGCATTTTACATGTTCCATGTTGACTCATATTCCTTTCTTTGCTCTTTAGGAGCATTTTTATTTCTTGTATACATATATATAGATAGATATTATGTGAATATAATCCATATATGTAATCGCTTTTGTAAATTATGTTTGGTGAGGAACGCCGGATCTTGTAGGTTGTTTATTGTATTGTATTGTATTGTCTTATTCTTAATTTACAACCGACAATATTTAGCATTTTACATGTTATGAGAAAAGGTGCTCAGCTCACTTGTGGCTTTCATTTGGTACCAAATTTGACCACTTTTGAAAATTTTCATTTTCGACCCAAAATCGGCTAAGACCCCACCTCTACCCCAGCACAGCACTCTACAGCCACTTTGAGCATGCACTTTTATGACAAAAGTTGCTCAGCTCGCTTAGGGCTTTCGTTTGGTACCAAATTTGACCACTTTTGAAAAATTTTAGTTTTGACCCAAAATCGTTTAAGTCCCCACCCCACCTCACCACAGCACTCTACAGCCACTTTGAGCATGCAGTTCTATGACAAAAGTTGCTCAGCTCGCTTAGGGCTTTCATTTGATACCAAATTTGACCACTTTTGAAAATTTTCATTTTTGACCACATGACCTCCCACCTAATATATACCTGACGCTCCAGATGGCAAAGTGGAACCAGCTCAGCAAGATGGGTGGGTTCGACGGCAAAAGAGATGCCAGGAATGAGCTGGGCGCACCAGAAAACCCCTATAGACAAAGTTTTGAGAGGCTAAGTACAGTCCTATATGGTGTTCCCGGAAGTCGGTATATACTGACCGAACCCTCCAGACGGCAAATTGGAACCAGCCCAGCAAGATGGGTGGGTCGGACGGCAAAATGGAGACCGGGAATAAGCTGGGCGCACCAGAAAACCGCTATAGACAAAGTTTTGAGAGGCCAAGTAAAGCCTACTATGGACCTCCCGGAAGCGGTTACCGACCTGACCCCTCAGACGGTCAAGTGGAACCAGCCCAGCAAATTGGGTGAATCGGGCAGCAAAACTGATAGCGGGAATCGATTCTCCGTCCCAAAAAACCTTTTTATGCAAGATTTGAGAAGTCTATCTTGAAAAATAAGCGAAAAAACTAAGTTCAAAGTCGGACCCAACATTCACCAACTTTGGCGGGCCACTGTGGCGCTGTGGCGCAACATATCAAAAATCCTACTTCAAACGTCATAATCCGGATATATGTCCTTATCAACCATATATGTATAACTTGTCTGGTTTGTATTTGCACAAAGAGCTGGAAAGAAGCTAATCCCAGGCATACTTTTGGCCATTTCGACGTTCTGAGCCGACTTTGTGGCGCCACTGTGGCGCTGCGGCGCACTGTGGCGCGGCGGCGACCACATATATCGAAAGTCAGTAACCTATATATATTGATGATATACCGCAATAGGTGTCTGAACTTCGCTACATTCTGTGAAAGAGGCTACAAAATGGTGACATACGAGGGTAAAACGGAGACACCGGAAAAAAAACATCGCCGGCATAACTGCCGGCAGGTGCAACTTCTTAACGGTAAGTGTTAGGGGGATGAAATTTTCCAATTATACTAAACTCGACACGGACTTTCTTTTGCGCAGGAATCTGCGCAGCCTCTGCGCAGCGCCTCTGAAGGCAGTCATTGGGGCGTTTTGACTCATATTATAGGGGTCGCTACCGCGACCCCTATGATACTTAATGATTTCATGTTCTTCGGCATTAGCAATGGCTGAAAATGCGATTTTTGGCATAAAAATCGAAAAATTATTTTGGGGGAGGTATGGGGGGGTCGTGGGGGGGGGTTTGGGGGGTCTAAAATGCCCCCCCAAAATTGCGGGGGAGGGGGCCCCCACCCCAAATCTCCGTTACACCTATGGGGGTCGGCCGACGGCCGATTTGGGGGGAGGGGTAGCAAAAATTTTTTAGGGGGCGGTTGGCCACCCCTCCATTTGGGGGGGAGGGGTCCCCCATATATACAGGGGCAAAAAATCTGGGGGGGGGGGGGTTCCGATCCGATGGAGGGTGGGGGGACCACCATAGGTGTACCACCTGTTTGCATAGGTGTAAGGTGGGGGGGGGGGGGGGTTGGGGGGTCCCCCCAAGCCCCCCAAGAGGGAACCATATGCGTGGCATATGGATTCTGCGCTGAGCTCTCGCAACCGGGAGGGTCTTGCTGGTTGCGAATGCAAGGACGCCATACTGAATCGGGCAGTATGGTATCCGGCCAATGAAGCATATCTGAGGCTGGGCCCTGACAGCTGCTCCTTGCATCGTCAGCCAGAACCCTCGAGCGGGCCCTGGCTGGCACAGATGTGAGCCCGGACTATGTAGTCACGCCCACGAGTACATAGTTCTTATGTCCCGTAAGACTTGTATGCTGGCTGAGGTCCCGTCAGACAACATATAAGCCTTACATACCCGATTCCCTCTCTCCCCTTTTTCTGCGGGTACTCTCCCTATCCCTACTCTCAAATTTGAAATTTCAAAAGATGGGGGAATTCTATGTGCCGGAGGCACGTGAAGTCTCGAACTATACTGATCAGGGGTTTTCCTGTATCAGCCACTAGGACTGGGGGGGGGGGGGGGGAGAGAAAAGATCCCGTGGTCAATACTGGTGGGGGCTCCTAGTGTCAAAGATATATTTCCCCGCCCATTTATATATGTTGCAGATAGATTTCTAGACTAGAATAGGTGGTACAGAGAGGAAGAACCGGGCCTGCTTGGTCGTAGTTTGAATCTGAAGTACAGTCTCCTCCAGAAGACATCAACTGTCACAGGATCGGTTCGTAACTACGGACCGCCATCCTGTGACAGTTCAACCACATAAACAGAACAGAACAAGCCATTGGACATAGTGATAGTAAGACACACTAGATCAGGACATATACAGGTAACCTGCCCGCTACAGGTCGATGTCAGTTGGCCAAATGGACGATATGGAGGTTTGGCCATATCAGTTCGAGACTCTCCCTCCAGCGGGCCCAACGGTCAGTTGGGGGAGTGTCGTTATAAAACATGCTCGGACGGTTATGGTCTCGTTCTACTGTTCTGCACATAAAAGTGTGGACGACAAGCCTTCGGCAAACTTCCTACATTCGGTGACGGCACCCTTGCGTTAAGCAAGGTGGCTTCCATTGAATGTCCCTAAGGGGCCTCGCGACAGCTCACCGCTAGCGGGCGGGAAGGAATACTTACTTACTTACTTACTTACTTACTTACTTACTCCCCCCAAGCCTTTTTTCAACCCTCCCCCAAAACTTTTTGGGGGGGGACGTCCCCCCCCAACTGGGGGGGGGGGGGGGTATTCGCGCCGAAGGCGCGAAAAATGGCCTAAAATTGGGTATTTTTAGGGTAAATTTTGAAAAAATTTTCAAAAATGTCCAAATTTTTGGCTTAAACTGTTTATTATTATGAGAAATACACGTTTTTAACTGTATTATGGATCTTATGACTCAATATTGTCCTTATTTTGGACTTGGAAACATGTTGGCAATCAAGTTTTTGAGTTTAAAACCACTGTCTAATGTTAAAATTACTTTATGGTTAGATGTTTTTTATCATTAGAAACGGCTGAAAATGCGATTTTTGGCATAAAAAATGAAAATTTTTTTGGGGGAGGGTTGGGGGGGCCCTGGGGGGGGTTGGGTTAGGTCGCCAGAGGGGGCCCCCCCAGAAAATGTTGGGGGGGGAGCCTCCCCCACCCCAAATCTCCGTTACACCTATGCCTGTTTGGGTTGGAGGGGAGGGGGAGTAGAAGGTCCAAACTTGGCTCGGGGGACCCCGCCCAAAACCGAAATTGGGGGGGGGGGGAGGACCCTCCTAAACTGTACCCAAGTTTTTTTAGCTAAAAATGCTCCTTTTTCGATGTACAGTACACTAAACGTGCTCAAAAGATTCTGTAAATAGTTTTCGTATGCGAAAATAGGGCTTGAAAATTGACAAATTTGTGCTAAAATATGCCTAAATTAGCCCAGATTGTATAGGTTATAATTGCGTATATTACCTTTCAATTGCTATAAATAACCATATTTAGCAGTTTATAGCTGATTTATATATAGCCACTTGTTCAAATTTTTTTCAAAATTTTTCAGAAATTGCAAAAATATTTTTTTTAAATTTTGCATTTTTTACTTGGTTTGGACCCAATTTTAGGGGGGGAGGGGGTTTTGAGCTCGGCTTGGGGAAGGGGAGCAGTTGAGGTCGGGGAGGGGGGGAGGGGGGTTTGGCCTCTCCGTGGGGGGGTCTCACAGGGGGTAAACTGTCGCCTGGTACTGGTACACCTATGGGGACCACCACCACCATAGGTGTAAGGGGGGGGGGGGGGGGGTTGGGGGGGTAGCCCCCCCCAACACCTTTTTCAACCCTCCCCCAAAACTTTTTGGGGGGGGGGACGTCCCCCCCCCAACTGGGGGGGGGGGGGGGGGGTAGTCATGGCCTAAAATTGGGTATTTTTAGGGTAAATTTTGAGAAAATTTTCAAAAATGTCCAAATTTTTGGCTTAAACTGTTTATTATTATGAGAAGTACACGTTTTTAACTGTATTATGGATCTTATGACTCAATATTGTCCTTATTTTGGACTTGGAAACATGTTGGCAATCAAGTTTTTGAGTTTAAAACCACTGTCTAATGTTAAAATTACTTTATGGTTAGATGTTTTTTATCATTAGAAACGGCTGAAAATGCGATTTTTGGCATAAAAAATGAAAAATTTTTTTGGGGGAGGGTTGGGGGGGGGTCCTGGGGGGGGGTTGGGGGGGTCGCCAGAGGGGGCCCCCCCAGAAAATGTTGGGGGGGGAGCCTCCCCCACCCCAAATCTCCGTTACACCTATGACCACCACCCTAAATTTTCGATTTTTTGGCACTTTTTTTGGCTTTTTTTGGCCCACTTTTAGGCCAAAAATCTGAAAATCTGGGGGGGGTCGCCAAAATTTTGCATTTTAATGGGGGGTCCCCCCCACCCCCCCCCCCCCCAACACACCTATGGGGTCCCCCCTAACATTACAAACCTATGGCTCCACTCCCAGGGATATTTTGAAACCAAACATAACGACTCCCTCACAAGCTGAGAAATAGCTAATGAAAAACTCATTGTTACGGGATCAAGTATTGCAGAATTGAGACAGATTTATATGTAGGTGTCAATCGGTTATATGTACTATGATCATCCCATAATGCACTAGTAATAAACTTTAGAATATTATAATTTGAACCTGATATAGTTAGGGAACCATTTTTGAGCCTTATCACAGCGAAAAGACATGAAATAAGTGGACAGGAAAACTGTCCGGGGATTTTAGTATCATTTCGAATTTCTAAAAGTTTCAGCAACCTAATTTAGACATGTACTCTATATTCCAAAAATTCCATGAAGTATTATTAGGAATTAGAATATTCCACATGTTTTTCTTATAATTTAAAAAATAGACTTTAGGATTTAGGACTTAGGATTTAGAGAATTTAAATTTTGTTTTAAACCCTAAAACCCTGATGCACTGGTAATTACTCGAGTACAGGATGTAGGATCTTAGCAATTAATTTTTAGACTTTAGAACTTAGAAGCAGTTAAGTTTTAAACTTTAGACATTCCATATTGGTTAAGGTGGTGATACCTTTTGGTCACATATTGTTATTTGGTGGCGTAAATCAAGATGCAATTTGATGAAACTTTCCGAAATAAGTTCTTTTAGCGTTCTAACACCCTCCGCGCAATCCCGATTCAAAAATTCGAGATTTCCGGTCAGAGTGGTTTTTCCCAATTTCTGAACGTTTGGCAGCTGCTATACAGTTATGACTATATTCATTGGAAAGATCTCCTTGAGCTTCACATTTTTGCTTTTTAAAGCAAGTTTCTAGCTTTTTTCTACCGTGAGATATAGCCGATTTTCTTATTTTGGCGTCGAAAACTTGTCATTTTAGCAGAAATCAAATAATCCAACATTTCTTGAACCACGCAAGCCGTAAAATTAAACTAAGGGCGTCGATTTGAAGGTCTCAGAGGGACAAATTATCCGACGCATGATCGTCTTCCAACTGCTATCCTGTAGGCTGCTATCATAAAAAATGTAGGTTTTGCAAAAACACGACCAATTTTTTTCCAAAGATTGTGGAGCATTCACCATGCAAGCTAGAGGGCTGCTACTCAACAAATGTGTTCTGCACAGATATACCCAGGGACGATTTTTTAGTTGCCCCGATTGCTGCTTTCTAGCTATAGTAATCGCTTGACAAATTTGGAAAAAGTAGGCAAAATACAGGTTACGCACACATTTCAGCTTATTTCTCTATAACGAAGAGCGATCTCACAATAAATAAAAAATCGTCCTCAGCTATTTGATGGGGGTATCGAATGATATAACCGATGTCTCGCGAAAAAATTTACTTGAGTCTGCAAAAATTCTGGAAAATTATACTTCTTCTAAAATGTGTTAAAAATATTTTAGAAAAGCAACATTAGTTTCGTTGCATGCATTAAAAAGAGAAAGTATCAAGCTATATTTTGATATAAAAATGGCTTCTTAACTCCAAGTAATGAATGAGTAATTATGGTGCAAACTTTATGTGACCAAAGGGAATCACCACCTTAAGCTCCACGTGACAAGCACAGCCAATCAGCTTGCTTCGTAATATCCTTTAACAACTCATGGGGGAAATTTTCATCTGATCAGTATTTCAGACTCGACTATACATATGATGACAGTAATGCTGTAATGCTGCGGACTGGGTAGTGGGTAGTACGAATACTGAATTGGCATTTTTTCCTGTGTGCATTTGTCAGATTTTGTGTTTTCTGGGGCCGATCCTATCAAAACGGGGTTAAGCTTAAGGGGGGGGGGTCCATTTTTGGCCGATTTTTCGACCATCTCACATTTTGCTCATTTTCACATATTTTGTTGTCCGATTGCTATATTTTAACGAGTTTTTGAAATGAAGGTCGGATCTCTTACGGTTTGCGAGTAATTTCACCTCATAGTTGATGTCAGTATGTGTTAAACATAGGAAACGGAAAAAGTGGTGATTTTTTCCGTGCGCCAGAGAAATCTTGCCAACGACAAAATGGAGCACTTCAACGTCCATCCTATATCATATATACGATCTCGAAGGGTGATTTGTAGGAAGCAGAATTTTAATTAAGGCCTTCAAAAATTTTTAATTAATTTTTTAAGTTTGCGAAGACCCAAATTTGACTGTTTTGCAGTGTTAAAATTGGGGGTCAGCAAGTTTGATGAAATATTCTGAAACCTGTAAGCCCTAATTAAAAATTCTACTTCCTGCAAATCACAGTTTATGACAAGACATTTCGAACGATACCAATTGATCCTGGTTACCTCTGTCCGATTTCGAGATTTCTCTGGCGCAGAAATCTCAATTTTTAGCAAAATGTAGGAAATTCCCGTTTTTTGGCAAATAACCTAGAGCTATGGCAACACAGACCTATAAAATGTTAGACTATCTATTTGCGCACGATTATTTATGACTTTAGGTCAAGTTTGGGCACAAATGGTGCAGGTTAGTGCACCCAGTTGGTCGCTGGGGTCAAATATGGGGGTCTGACAACCATAATTTCAAAAATAGCGATTTTTCAAATTTTTAGAAATACGTTAAATTTTATATCAATCGAAAGCTCTCATTGTCGGGAACATTTTTTCTTCTTGGACCATTGCCTGCAAATGCACCCAATTCAAGTTATCGGCCGTTAAATGATTTTCGTGGTCAAGGCTTTCCAGCGTCGGTGCTACTTCCTAAAATCAGTAAATAAAGTCATAAAGAAACGTTTTCCCATTAAAAGCTACCCTAAGTTCTTTGTTTGCATCAGATATCAAACATACAACCGAATATAGCTCCATTCTCAAGGAAGTTCAGGTGTAAAGTGCCTTTATTTGCTGCGCCACCGAAGTTTTCACATGTTTTCCAATTGCGTGCATTTAATAGCCGGTTACTCGTTAAGTACTGAACGAAACTACTCGAAATTGAAACTCGATATGCAGGACATATGTGACAAAATCTTGTGTGAAAATGAGCAAAATCCGTGACCATAAAATTTTTCATGGTGGACCCCCCCCCCTTAACCCGGGTTAGGCCCCATTTTGGGGTTAACCCCAAAATTTCAGGGTTGGGTTAACCCTGGGGTTAACCCTGTCCTATCAAACATTTTTGGGGTTGGGTTACGCTAACCCGGGTTAGCGCAAACCCGGGTTTCGGTTAACCCTATTTTTTTCTTAAAGGCTGAATTAGAAAGACTCTTTCTCGCTGTTCATAATGATTAGTTCTGTAATCGTAGTATTCATTCGGTGTAGCGTAGTTCCACGTATAACTGTGCCTCATGTATTTATGTTTGCATAAGATTGCTTCCACTATTTCCATACCAGGTAGAATAGATCTTGGACAACAACTGTCGTAGCTTGTTAGCTGAGGCAGTGGAATTCCTTCCTCTGCTAGACGTACCATCTGTCCACTGCTGGTCGCTTTGCCAGGTTGCCCTACTGGCGTTACCGGTGCGGCTAGGCATATGGCTGTGAAAATTAGTAGCAACTTCATGACATATCCGTCAGTGATATTTTTGAGACAATTTGTCTTCGGCCGATTTTCTGAAATCGGTTCTGTTAGGGAGTTAATCCTTATCCTACTTTCAGCTCCGGCGTGCTTTGACTTTTTCTTTCTCTGTTTCTGAGGACATCCAGTAAGCTTGGGATTGGTCTCGGTAGCGGAGGCTGCAGACTTGTATGATTTGGCAGTTGGCAGATACCATTGGCAGATATGATTTTTACCAGAATTGACAGTAGAGGTTGCTGACACAGCTCCTACGAAATTCGAGTACTGATTCTGCAGCAGTTCACAATTCTGCTCCGTCAGCATCTTGATGGTTTCCTGTAGTTCTGTGATAGCACTATTAGCAGCTTCTCCCGTGCGTCCGCGATTAATTGGTTGATTCTGGTAAGTTCCAGAAGTAACAGCTCCGTTTGTGTTAGCATACCAGCTGGCGTGTTTATCTTGAGCCTGACGCCAGTTGTTGTCCCTACTGCTATAAGTTATAGCTTCTCTTTTCGCGTCTTCGACAATTCATGATCAAGTGGCCTGGAATTTTGCAGTAGTGACAAATAACTCGACTGCCGGACGTCCTCCTCGCGGGGTTTGACCAAAGATTTGGTTCACTTCTCTCTGGATGCAGTTGATGATGTCTGTGCGGTCTTTCCATCAGCCCAAGGACATAACCATTTTGACGCTCTTGGTCCATGGCCAGTTTTTGGATCTTGTCATTGATCTCTTTGAGAGAATTCTCCATTGTTTTGTCCTCCGAAGTAGGTAGTCTGGACGTAGCTAATGTCTCTGCTGATGTTCCCATTTGTGCCGTTCCTCGGGGGCTTAGACCAGCTGTGAGGTGCTCGCTAGCCTCGATGAGTTTAGCATATCTGAGTGCATCCGCGAATGTTCTCGGTTCGTTTGCTATCACTAGACGACCGTAGTGTGGCAACAGACCGGCAATGAAGAATTTCAGGCAGAGCTGTTCTTGGTGGCTGGCATCAAACGCAGGGTAGGCGCCCTTGACGAGTTTCTTTATGTTTGCTCCAAAATCAGAAACTCTTTCATGTACTTGTTGGGTGCGCCGGTGTAATTGGGCACTCTTAAACCGAGCCATTTCGGCTGGTTCCAAGGCGATTTCCAACGTCTTAGTTAAATTGCTGTAGTTAGCTTTTGTAGCTGCGTCGAGAGTAGCGTAAATGTCTCTTGCCTGTCCTTGTAAGCAGACAGGCAACATCCTCGCTTTATCGCTTGGATCCCAGTTGTTCGCCGTTCCGATGATATCAAATGAATCGATGAATTCCTTCCAACTTTCGAGAGCCTGTCCCGAGTACTGTAACCCAAGAAGGCTGGTAACGCCACTTAGCCCGGACATAGCTTGTTTCAGGCTGGCAGGAAGGGTCTGTAGGGCTATTTGAAGCTGACTAAAATCTGGTACTTGCCCTGGCGGAGGAGTACTCATCTGGGCGATTATTCTCTCGGTTTCGTCAATATCAAATCTGTTGAAACCGGAAACGCCTGGTTCTGCAAAGTCTTCACTATCAGCAGTGGGATTTCTTCTTCAAGTCTTCAGGGTGACTTGGTGAGCGTGGGATCTGGGAGTTCTTCTGGAAACTTTCAGAATTTTCCAACTCTAGCGTGGATCCGGTCGCTTGAGTCGTACTCTTTTCTGACAGTTGTTGAGATGATTTTCCCGAGTCCTCAGATTGGATCTCGGTGGGACCTCCAAAAATGTAACGGTTAGTGGGACGATTAGCCCAAATGTAGATCAACCAAATTGTGTTCAGATACCCTGAAGTTCGTTTAACCGAAGATTAAAGATTGACCCAAATTATTTGTTTAGCCAAAATTAGTTGATTAACCAAAATTGTTTAGCCCAAATTCTTTGTTTAGCCGAAATTAGTTGATTAACCGAAATAGATGTTGTCTGGAAATTCTAGATAAGCCGAAATTCATGGTTTAGCCAAAGTGAGAGAATGAAGTCAGAATGACTTTAGCTTTATTCGTCAGACAACTCTACTCTTGTGCGAAATTGCACCTCTTTTATAGTCGACGAAATCCCTTGAGGGGTGATTAGAAGTGGGTTAAATTTAATATGAAAATGAGAAAGATTGAATGTGGGTTTTGTCGACTATGAAAAGAAGTGCGTTACATCGCTACCAGCATAAAGATTACGCAATCATTGTAAATTATGTTTCAGCATCATTACATAGAATAGCAGTTAGTAGGTTACATAGTTACGTACATTTAGTTTGAATTATTGTCACATTTACGTGATCACAATGAGTGTTACGAGATTGCTGCAAGAACAATAATTTATATTAGACTACATACGCATTAATTGGGTTACAGCAAAGTAGTTTTATTACGTATTTAATGGTGACAGTAGTCATAGTAAATGATACAGTTACAGTTAATATTAAAGTGTTTTAAGTGTTAGTATATATATGAAAATGATTAGTTTAGTATATTTTAAATAGAGAATTTTGTAATGTTTTTTATAATAGAAATTTGCCCCTTTTTGATCCTTTACATAAAATTTCATTTTCTGATTTCAAAATTTCATTTCTTATTTTCGAACTCATTTTCATGCTTTAAAGCGAATGCTTCACGATATTTTGCATTTATAACATTTCTTCAATACCAGCTAATAATGCAGCCAACATTGTAAAATAGAAAACGCTTCATTTAAAAAATGAGTTATAAAAATTAGATGCTGATTCAACAAAGACAAATTGATTGATTTGGAAAACAAACAAGCGTAGAGAGGAAAATAAAAACAAATAAATGAAACTAAAACTTTCAAATAAAACTCAATAAATGAACACAGCTACACTAACCCAAAATGCTAACCCGGGTTAAGGACTTAACCCACCTAGGTGAGGAGGGTTAAGTTTAGGCCCGTTTAACCCCATTTTAACCCCGATTTCTAAACCCGGGTTTAATGATAGGATCGGGGTTAGCGCTAACCCTAAAATAGCCTGTTAACCCTGATGTGAAACCCAGGTTAAGCAAACCCGGGTTAAGCAAAGTTTTGATAGGAGGGAGTTTGGGTTAGTAACCCATTTTTAACCCGGGTTAGTGAGTTAACCCGGGTTAAGAGCATTGATAGGACCGGCCCCTGGTATTGATATCTCCTATTTTAAAGTACAAATGATGCTCCAGCATCTGAAATACGGTAACTCTGTGGCTAATGGGGTGAACTCTGTCCACGCATACCTGGACGGGGTCACATTTCACTGCCCCCTTAAATCTAGAAACCAATGTCGGTACCCCGTACACTCTGGACCGTCTCGATATCCCTATTTTCTGTAGAGTTCAAAAATTTCTGAAGGAGCTGGTTTCCTTTCGGGCATTTTTGACTCATACGGTTTTAATCCGTTACGTAAATAGCTAAAACTTGCTAAATAACCTATTTCCGTGCTCTTTAATATTCTGGGACCAGTCACGGATTTTTAGGCCAAAAGATAAGAACGTTTTAGTTTTTGGCCTTAGGCTTCCAGTAGTTAGACCAGACATCGGATTGGTTGTTATGGCTGCAAAGAGGACACAAAAATAAACATTTTTGCTTTAACAAACCTTTGAGCTAATATCTCCAGTAAGTCAGTATAAGAAAAAAACAGTATAAAAACCATTTTGAGGGTAAAAAATAGCCATCTTCGAGGAAATCAGTTTTTTCAAAATTACTGCCAAACCTTGCGAACAATTTTCTTCCATTTACACTCAATCGATACAGCTTCCAAATGCACATTTTATGAATCCCTACTAGCCGGACTTTTTTACTTTCAGCTAGAGATTTGGCCGGAAAACCATTTTGGCAAAGCTGCGGTTATTTTGTTTTAAACATCGATTTCTCAAAAAACTGCTCGACAGATTTCGGAGATTTTTGTCAAAATGGAAATTCGTACTTTTGCGGAGGGACGTTGTTCTTGGTTTTGGCTAAAACGTTCCCAGTTTTGAGAAAATTTAGTGCAAATTTTGAAAATCAGTTCTTCCGTGCATTTTGCGAATTTTCTCAACCGTTGAGTGATACTGAGCGAAACCCCAGAAAACGTCCCTCGGCCCATATGTCCTCTGTATGATAGCGCAATAAGACATTTTGTCTGTTTCCACAGTTTTAAAAAATCAATGTTCAAAAATTTTTGGTATATATTTAGCCGTTATGTCCAAAAATGTTTGCTAAGTTTTTTGCTAATTGTGCTAGTTTCGTAAGCTCGCTTGATTATAAGCTTTAAAACGATGTATAAAGCTCTTTCCAACTCCCAAAATTGCGAAATTTATAGCGTTTTAAAAAATAACCCCAACAGCACTGCACAAAAGGATACCACCACCTTAAATACATGTTCTGGAAATGCTCTCTTGAAAAATGTGTACCCGCGCTCTAGTAAATCTGAATCCAGCATAGTAGCAGTGAATTTGCAAGCTAAAGCGAACCGAACTGGATGACAAAGTCTGATCAGAAACAGCTATTAATTTGTCCTCAACACTAATCTTAAAAGTAAACTAGTGTGAAGTTTGGTCCTATATGCGCGTATAAATCTCGAAATAAAGACCGGACTTCGTGTAAATTTATGAAACTAGGTGCAGGTTCTGGTCAAAGGTGTGTGATGCTAAAGAACTATTCTAGACCCTAATCTCCTCCAACCTACAAAGAAAAGAAGTACAAAAAGTAGTTTTACTGGAAATTCAACAGTTAGATTCAAAATACAGGTAAACTTCAAGAATAAAACAACTATTTGAACCACAGCTCACAATGTCGAACACAAAAACAATCAACGAAGCACTACGTGATAATGGCGGACACCTGGGGGAGAAACTTACTCCCGCCGAACACTATCCTAACTAACTGCCCCCAACCAGTTTCTGACAAGACTTTATATAGCGAAAAGAAATCAGAAAGCCAACACTTTACATCATTATGAATGATTGCTCGTTTGACCTGTCACAGTGCAAACTACGAACATCTGCCATCCTAAATATTGACCCCTATCCTAAATTACGTCACAAAACTCCAGTCTGACTATTTATTAATGTGTACTGTCAACTTCACTATCATAACTTAGACTTATTGTAGAATTACTGTAGAAATACTGTGAGATTACTGTAAAAATCTATAGATTACTGTATTTTTGACTTCTTAGGCTTAGGCGTAACTCGTCTGACTGACTGATATTCCACACTGGTGCAATCGCTGAGAGCTGAAACCGGCGCAGATAAGTTGAGACGCGACGCAGTACATATTAATTTAACCTAAAGTTACGACTTTGGGATGATGTAGGAGATCACAAGCACAAGATACACCTAATTCTAATATAAACAGTCAAGTAAAATAAACTTCCATCTTAATTGAATTGATCTGTGTTGTACAGGATTTACCTACAAAACCAGTAAGCTTTTGCTTTGTTTTTGTGTCCCGTCGACAATAAATCCATTAGGACCACGAACCAACTAAGCCAACTCCGCAATAAGCGCTGCTTTTAGTAAAACTGGCTAATGACTGTTGCGAAACTAAAACAAAACTGACTGGCTCTGCGTTCGCATCGGTGATTCTTATTGGCTGTGCTTGTCACGTGAAGGTTGGTTGAATCAATATATATGGAATGTCTATAGTCTAAAAATTAACTGTTTCTAAGTTCTAAACTGTAAACATTAACTGCTAAGATCCTACATCCTGCACTCGAGTAATTACCAGTGCATCAGGGTTTTAGGGTTTAAAACAAAATCTAAATTCTCTAAATCCTAAATCCTAAATCATAAAGTCTATTTCTTCAAATTATAAGAAAAACGTGGAATATTCTAATTCCTAATAATACTTCATGGAATTTTTTTGAATTTAGAGTACATGTCTAAATTAGGTTGCTGAAACTTTTAGAAATTCGAAATGATACTAGAATCCCCGGACAGAAAAGAATAAACGGAAATGAAATTATTAGTAGTCCAATGATATAGCAACTGTTGAGATGGGAGATTAGTTTTAACACTTCCGTCTATTAATTTAAAGTTAGGTAATTTTGCCAAAAACGAAACGAAACGCCGAATAGTAGAACCTATGACATAAAAAAGGCAACGGAAAAATAGGATGCGGGGGAATTAAACAGCGGATCTTTTCAGGATAACCCACCTCAGGCCCAGATTGATCAAATGAGCTGAAATTTAGTATGGGTATGTTTTCGACCACGCTAAGTTCAAATATCGCAAAATTTTTAGGTTTAGCGAAATTCGATTTTTTTGGATTCGTAAGGGGGAGGAACCGAGGGGAATCCCTGAATACAACTTTTCAGCAAAATCGAAGACAAATGTTTTCGGTTCCCCTTAGTCCCCCTTACGAATCGAAAAAAATCGAATTTCGCATCTGATAATCTCTGGATTAGTTGTGTGAAAAGGCTTGAGTGGTCCTTTCTCTATATCTAAGACCAGCATGTAGTGATTCTTGTTCACGTGCCATATGTAAATAGTTCTGGGATCAGGATCTTCCTCTGATCCAAGAAAACCAGGAGTATAAGCAGTCCACATCCAGTAATTATTACGCGGGTTTATATATGTCACAATGGGCGTATTAAGCATGGTTGCCGCCAAGAATATTTCTATTTCTGTGGCGTAGGTTCCATTCTTTGAAATTGTGTTGGGATCGTACTTCTTAGGAGCCTTGTATAGCTTCCTGAACTCTAGGACGGTGATCATAATAATCCCTCATGAGTTGTCGAACAGTCGGATGCCTATAATCGTTTCCATAGATGGCGGCTGCCAGAACACGATAAAAACAGTTACCGTCTGGATTGACATCGAGCACTACCGTCGTGTAAGTGAGAGGGTTATCTGCACCCCAATCCTGCAGGTGTGGATTTGTTGCAATAGACGGATCTCCCAATCTGTTTGCTTGAACCAGCCAATCATTATTAATGGGCACCCAGGTCAGTTCTACCGGGGCCTCTGCAATTAGTTCAGGATCAGATTCATTATCTTCTACATCGCTGAACTGGTCTATAGGTTTCCTGATGTCAGGTGAGGGGGATCTTCTTCTAGTGGCGTGGGACTTCCTCTCCGGTTTGGACCCAAGCGTAGGTGCTGTAGACAGGACATCCTCGTCGGAATCTGCTTCAGCCAATAAGTTTCTGTCGGCGTCCAGTTCTTCTGTTAACTGATCCTCTGGAGATAGTGGCAGAACATGAGGAGCAGGAATTGGCTTCATTCTCCTAAAATTTACCTTATGAATCTGTGCCTTCCGTGAGTTGGCTAGTCTGACGTCTGCCACAGGTGGGTGCACATCCACGATCCTGTATGGTCCCACATAAAATGGTCGCAGCTTATGACTCACATTCGGACCAGATTTCTGTGGTGCTTGAACCATAACCAAATCTCCATGCATGAAGGCAATTTGACGAACACCGCGGTTGTAATTTCTTTCCTGAGATATCTGAGCCGCTTGAATGTGATCACGAGCATACTTCCAGGCTTTTCGAAAGCCTTCGGACACTTGAGCCACATAATCGGGTACTTGATGCAATTCTGACGGTGTAATCAATTTGTAGCTATTAGGCAAGGTTGGATCCCAACCATGGGCCAAATAAAAAGGCGTTTCGGCGGTTGAAGCGTGTACGCTTGTATTATAAGCAAATGTGCAGTACGGGATCATTCTATCCCAATCCATGTGTTCTTGAACCGTGGTACGTAACATATGCTTCAATGTACGGTGCCAACGTTCGATTTGACCGACCGTTACTACTAGGGTTGTACTTGGTGGTCTCGACCTTCCTTACATCTGCGAGTTTGCAGATAGCTTTATTCAGCGCCGAGACAAACTGTACCCCTTGATCACTTACTAACTTTCTTGGTGCTCCAAATTTGAGCAGTATGTGTTCTACAAATACGTAAGCAGTCACTAAGGCTGTTGCAACACATACTGGAACTGCAACCACATACTTTGAGAACGAGTCGATAAAAGAAATCACATATCGGTGACCATGAATTGATGGCCTCCTCATGTCCATGATATCTACATGGATTCGGTCAAATGGGGCTGTCGGAGGGATGGTATGTAGATGTGCGTTCTTTCTTCGGTGTGGGGCCTTGTGCGCCATACAGACCCTACAGGTGTTGACCCAATCTCGGACTGATACCCATAATGAGGGCCACCATTAATTTCTTTGAGATCTAGTATGTGTGGGTGCAATTTTTTGAGGCGGTTTTGAGGCAAAGAATTCAGCATCCCATGATCCGGATGACATGGATTCCGGGCCGTGTTGGTTCCGGCCGGCTTGGTCCGGGTTCTGAGAGACCAAGGGAGGACTTATCTCTGGGTTATCATTATTCTGCGATGGAGTAGAATTGGAATCAACGTGTCCTGGTTCCGCGGATACATCCTGAATTCCCAATGAGTTACCTTCCTGTGATGAACTTTGCAGGTCAAGATCCTTTCGTTCCTGATCATTGGCTATCTGTGAGGCCAATTGTGCGCTTTTCTGAGGTGCCTGCAGAGTGCTACCTCTACCTCTGCTTCATCGAGGACCTTTAGATTAATAGAACGCATCTGTTCGGATAACTCGTCCACACTATGCTCGTCACTGGAGGTGTACACACGCTTTTTTCGTGCCATCATGACGTGTCGTCCTGGAATGGGATGGCAGGCAATTAGGCAATTGATAGCTCCAATCAATCCATCTGCCACCTCGGCTTCCACTGGAGGCGTGATGACCCGCACATTGAGCGGCGGGTTAGGCTTGGGTCCGGCAATATCTCTAAAGAGTGGATTCCTAGACAATCCATCGGCATTGCTATTATCTTTCCCTGGTCGGTGTTTGATATCAAAGGTATACTCACTCAGTTCAACTCTCCACCGAGCTAACGGCGAATTCTGAGGGGGTGCTGTCATCAGCCATCGTAGTGCAGAGTGATCTGTTACTACCAAGAAAGGAGGTCCTCCGTACAGGAAGTGTCTGAAGTGCTGGATTCCAAACTTGATGGCTAAACACTCCTTATCATGAGTACTATAATTCTTTTCGTGCTTTTTCAGTGATCTGGCAGCATATGCTACTGGGTGTTCTTTCCCATCCTTTTGTTCTTGGGATAACACGGCACCGAGGCCCAGATCCGAAGCATGCAGCACGAAAGGGCGGTCTATATCCGGATGGGCTAACACAGGAGCTTCCTGTAGAGCTTGCTTCAGAGTCTCGAACGCTTTCTGATGAACGGCTTGCCAAGTTAACTTGTGTTCCTTTTTCTTTAATTGATAGAGAGGACTAGCCAGTGAGGCAAATCCTTTAATGAATTTGGCGTAATAGGCGCACATCCCCAGGAAGCTTTCGACATCCTTTACGCATCTTGGTTGCGCGAATTCCTGAATAGATTTAATCCGGTCAGCCAAAGGTTCCACGCCCTTTGCTGAAATAGTATTTCCTAAATACTTCATTTGCGTCTGCAGAAATGACCATTTTTCAGTGTTCAATTTCAGGTTTGCTGCAATCAGTCTGTCAAAGATTTCTTGCATGATTTCCAAGTGTTCATCAAAATCCTTGGAAAATATTAGAATGTCGTCAATATAAATAATGCATTTTTCCATTGCAGATCCCCCAGGACTTGCACCATACATCTCTGGAAGTTTTCAGGCGCAGACTTCAGGCCAAAGGGCAACACATTGTATTCAAACTGCCCATGAAAGGTGTTGAACGCGGCTTTGGCTCTGGATGCTTCGTCCAGCTCTATCTGGTTAAATCCTTTGTTCAAGTCTAGAGTGCTGAAGTATCTAGCTCCCCGCAAGGCGGCTAGGATGTCATCGATTCTTGGCAGTGGAAAAATGTCCGGTTGTGAAACCTGGTTGATTCGCCTGAAATCAACACACAGGCGCCATTTTCCATTAGGCTTTGGGACGTACAGCATGGGTGAAGCCCACGGGCTTTGAGAGGGCCTGATGAATCCGTGCTTCAGCATTTCCTTAAGTTCTTCTAACAAGGTTTCTCTCAAATGGACTGGTAGTCGGTATGGCGGAGAATATAACGGCGAGTTTGTTCCCGTGTTAATAGTGGCCTGAAAAACCGAGCACTTCCCAACGTCGTATGGATGATGAGAAAACATCTTTTCGTTCTTGACCAAAGAGTCACAAAATTGATCAATCTCTTTTCCAGTAAGTTCCGCTGAGGGCCGAGGCATTTCCTTGAACACTTCAGGTAAGTCCTCATAGGTGAAGAAACTACCATGTTTGCTGCCTGCTACCACCCTGGGGAATTCTTCTTCAGAATAATCCAGAACATGATTCAAATGTAACACTCGTTGACTTGGTGTTCGGACGTAATATAACTTACAACCATCTTCCGCCTTGTCCTCCAAGTGATTTCTGTCAGGAACTTGGGGAGTAACACTTCCCATACACTCATTCGCGTAGAGCTTAATAGGATCTCTAGAATAGTTCTCCAGATAGATGATAATGTGCTTAGTGTCCAACCTTACCCTAGCGGGCATACACGCTAGTGGGCGGTCGATGCGGAGAGCTGAACTTGTGTGGGTGTGGGTCAAAATCTCCTTCCACATTCAGGACTATATCTGGCGGAATTTCCACCATAGCGTTGATTATGGCTCTGGATCGAGCAGGCAAAGTGAAGTCCTCCATTAAGGTCACTCTATAGGCCGTTTCCAGTGGATGTTGAGGTGTAGATATAGGAATAGAATACACTCCTGGAGGATGGGTAGAGTGAATCTTAATCTCGTTAGTGTGGACAGATATCTCAAATGAAGCGTGAAACTTGGCCAGGAAGTCAGTTCCCAATAGTATATCTTGTGGGGAATTCGTACTGACATAGAAAGTATGTGGAACAGGAGGATGTGAGGGACACCCTGGAAAGGTGATCTTCCCTTCCAATTTCCTGTCTATATTCATCCTGTGCCCAGTAGCTGACATGCTCCATCTAGGTTTGTCCAACTCTATGGTGGGTAGTTTGCGTTTCATTACTACACTATCGGAGATTGCCGTGATATTGGCTCCAGTATCCAAGAGGGCAGTCATCGTAGCTCCATGCAGTGAGATCTCTAACAACAGCGGAGGGCACTGGGTGCCCTATATTCAGACAAGTGTTCAGGGACGTCCTGTACACTCCATATACGATCTCTGGACTTTCTTCCGGTCGATGAATCTCTTGATCGGTTTCCTTGGTTCCTTCGGACGGGTGGAGGGCTGGCAGCTCTGGCACCCACTTCGTGAGGAGGGGGAGTTCTGGCCCTGGCTCCCGCTCCACCAGGATTTGGACTCGGAACCCGTTGAGTACTGTCATCCTCCTCTCGATCGTTCCCGTATTGGTGAAGAACATGAAATGGCTCTTCGTCATTTTTATATTCTTCAGGTCCTGAAAAAAGTGGTCTTCTCGGCCTGACAGGTGCAGACGCTTCCGGTGGATAATACAGATATGGCGGTAGTGGCTCTAGTGGTATGTCCTCAAATCGTAAATGCCCTCCTGATGGATGCGCATATGAACGAGGTCTAGTCCCGGCATTTCTGTAGCTCATGATGGAGTGCAATGGATGACTTGGGTTTTCCAATAACGGAGAACGGCTGCGGACATCCGATGGACTTGAGCCGGTGGGTGGAGACGTGGGCTGGCGTGGGAACTCTTTGGTTTCCCGTGCCCAATTGACTCAATCGCTGTCCTAGTCCGATGCATGAACCGCGACCCTTGTTTAGAAGATTATCCCTAAGTTCGCTAAGGCAGGGTGAAAACCAGATGGTGATTATTACACCCACAACTATTAGAACCAAGATAATTACAAATCCGGTCCAGACATTCATATCAAGCGGATGGATCACCAAGGGTGCTATGATGTTTTTCCAAGAGTTTCTTCACAGCTCCATTTTCATATTCGGCGCGTTCCAGATCTGTGTACTGGATAGGAACCACGTCTAGGTTGGGTGCTACAAAAGCAACTCGGTACGTGACCAAGGGCGCTGAATATTGCACAACTTCAATGGCACTGGTTAACACCAGATCTCCAACTATGATATGGTTATATGTTCCATGCTCCAACTAGATTACCCCATGGCTGGGAACAGCGATGGTTTCGCCTCGTGATATATGTTGCAGGTGTGGAGTATGAGTCACCATAATCTCTGAATGACTAGTTCTGATCAGTACACCAGCGGGTGTAGAGGCAAAGTCGGTGTCAGGAGTCAGAACCTTGACCATCATTTGTTGTCGGCAGTTTGCTGTGTCAATAGGAGTTGCTGATACAATAGCCTTGAGACATGCCAACTGTGGAGTGGCTACCAATGAGTCTGGTCCACAAAGCCATAATCCTGGTGATGATCGACATTCTGAAAGTTTAATCTAAGGAAATTCCGAGTTTTGGTGAGTGGCTTCGTTTCGTGCCTTACATAGCGCGGAACTGGAGCCTTCATCTGGGCATGACTGCTTGGGTCATTATACCCGACATTGCTAACCTCATAGATGGGCGCAACATCTTCACGTGTAGGGGTTGGCACTTCCATGATGAAGTCGAATAATAGCTTCCGGATATCCATCCTCACGGGATATATTTTCCCGAATCTATCGATCAAACTAGGCTCATCCCGCAAGATTGATTGGTTCAGCTGGGCATGGCCTTGAACTAATATATCTCGGATGATCTTTAAATTAATGTGACTTGGGGATATTCGTCCGTCAAGTCCTGCTGTCATGACACTGTCGATGCTGTGTTTGAGCGAATGTTCGAAAATAGACACAATCAATGAATACTGGACTTGTGTGTTCATAGTTAGGGCCTCGCATCGGGCTGAGTTGATTAGTCCCACTAATTCTTGTAGCGAATAGTGCATAAATGAATAGACTTGCTCATTCGCTTCCACCAACTTCTCAAGAGCCTTATCATGAGCGATCACCTGTTCGTCCAGTTTCCGGGTGGCTTCTACGATGGCGTTGACTTTGTCTTTCATGGTTCCTAGGTGAACTGTATTGGAAATGGACAAACCTAGTCCTACCAACCCAAGTATAGTTCCAACAGCTCTCTTGCTTCTACGTAGTGGAAACCTGGATTGTATGTGCTGATAACCATGATCAGCGTATAGAGATTCATTGTAGTGCTGGGTGTTGAAGAATTGCACAGAATGGGGCTCTTATCACAGATGATTTTCATTACTGACGAATAATATCTTGATAATATCTCCACCATACATCGCATGATATTCTTCTGTCACGTTTCGGATTAGTCCGTCCAAATGTGGTTCGTGTGGACAGTCGCTTATGGCTTGATCGCCGGGTGTGTCGCATTTCTTGCATTGATGTTGCAATTTCTCTGGAATAGATGCAAAATCACCTCCACAGAGTGAGCAAAAGGAGAGCCACGCCTGCATCTTGGCTATATGCGGCGGCTTAGGCATCTTCATGTGGATCAGTATAGGTGCATACTCCGTCTTAGTATAGGTTGCCATTAATCCTTTTGGTGATAGGGCCAATCCCCATTTGGTGGACACCATAGTGTTCATAGCCTTAGCTTTCTGAGTGAAGTAATCGTCAGCATCTTCCGCTTGAGTGCAGGGTATTATCATGCGATTATTATCCCGAAAACGATCCACATCATCAGAATAGGAAAGGGAATACATTGTGAGCCTCTGGCCCCTCTGTCCCTTTTTACAGCAGGTTTCGTGCTCTTTTCATCCTTTGGTACAGAGAACTCAGCCTCAGGCCTCGGCAATCGCACCGTTACAGGAGCAGAACGTGATCGGGGGCTAGTCTTCCGCACCGGAGTGGGAGACGTAAGTTTGGGTTCAGGAGCACTATCTGTAATTCTTCTGATAGGATTTGCAGATTCCAACCGTGCTCGAGCCAGAAGAAATCTCTGGTATGATTCCCAAGATCGTTCTCTTTCTCGTTGCATTTGCCACTTACGTCTCTCTTCCTTCTGAGCGCATTTTCTTTCTTTGGTTCTCACATCTTTCAAGAGTCTCCGCAAAAACTTGATATCCTGAGGACACAGGTCAGATTTTGGAATCTTAGTTTCGTTTGTTCTTTCATTTGGAATCTGCACCTCCCCTAATACTTTCTTTATCTTTTTGATAACCTTCTTCCTTTTCTTTTTACTTCCTCGATTCTTCTTGGTCTTGATAGTGACTGGTTAAACAGCGTTTAGATTCACGCGGAACCCTTGTGATCGAAATTTATTCACTGCGTTCTCCAGATCTTCGTCCGTTCCATCTGAGCTATTAGAGCTACTAGACTCTTCAGAACTCCCCTCCGATGAGTCCAGTATCATGATCCCATGTTGACCCAGTTCCTTCATTTCTTCTGCTACAGAATCAATATTTTCCTTGTCAGCTTCTGCCAATCTCCATGTCAGAGGTATAGACGTACTAAGAAGATTCTCAACCCACAGGTCAAGTCTGCCCGCATGGGGCGAATCTTCAGGAGCTTCCAGGACATCACTGTCCAGGCTTGAGTAGAATTCTTCATCAGACACTGATTTTCCAGGTCTTTTCAAGATCCTTCTGGTAACTTCATATATGGCTTCTTGGTCAATGATTTTGAATCTGGCTCTTTCAGGATACTTGATGAGATCACTGATCTGATATTCCATCCGACGTGGAGAATGGGAATCGCCTTGGGTCATGAAAATGCAAGGATCCAAATCCCGTAGCAGTTCCTCTTCTGAAGGCTTGACTCCCAGTCGGTCCTGTACTCTTCTGGCAAACTTCACAACTGGGCCCATTTCTATGACGTTAGGCACTCGCTGAACTTCTTTCTTTGGTTCCACAGGGTTGTCCTTTGGCACCTCTTTCTTTTGGCCGTTCTGGCTTATCAGCTCCTTTTCAGATACCAAGGGAGCGTGTAACAGGTCCATCATCATGCTACCATGAGCAAGAACCTTCCGCGCGCTCTGCATGAGGGCCGGCATATCAGTAGTGATCTTAGACTGTTGTTTGGGTCCTGCTGGCAATGACTGAGATGGCGAAACTAGATTCTTCTGTTGGTCAAGAATTGATTCCAATTGTGGAGCGGGTGACAACCCAAGTTGTACGCGGAATTCCCGTACTGCTTCACCAAGCCCAATGGTCAGAGAATCCGGAGGCGGCACAGACTGAAAAAGCGGAGTTGGATAATCCTGTGTCAAATCATGACATCGGGGACTTCTTCTCAGTCCACGTCCACGTCCTAGGGAATGTCCTCTAGTTTGTGACCTTCTCCCATCATGTGTTTGGACCGGGGGCCTCTGAATTGGGCCACTGAGCAATTTTCCCGGTTCTCCGGACTTCTGATCAGTCTGATCAGTCACATTTTCATCCGTTTGATTGACCTGTCGCGCAGATTCAGTGCTTGATTTTTCAGACGAGCTCTCTCTCCGAGCTCTCTCCAGCAATTGGACGAGCAGCCCCTAATTCAGTAGATAATCTCCTCTTCACATGAGAGAGATAACCATATTCTATGGTCTGTGGTTCTTCCAATCGATGTGTCCTGGGATATGTGACGGACATAGGCTTCTGATACATCGGCATGGCATGGAGCTCACGGTCCAATCTTTCCGTCTCGGGATCCACTGATTCCTTGTCAGTGTTCAGCGTGTAAGCGGTCTTACCTTTTGGTTGCTCCATTTTGACGTAAGGAGGAGTAGCAAAATACTGATCTTCTAGATCTTTGATCTCCTGTTCCAACTGCAAGATCTGGGTAGGCAAATGAGATGGTCCGGGAGGAAAGTACCCTGTCTTTCCTTCTGGCTCAGCCGCTACTGTCTGTATCATGGCAGGCCCGTTTCGGGGCTGTCCCACGTCAGCAAATCTTGATCCGTACGGGGCATTCACTGCTTCTGCAGCATTTCGCCCATCATTCCTGTTCCACTGGGGCCTTGGTTGTGGATACTGCTGGTATTGGCTGGGTGGTCCATTTCTAGGTGGATATCCATCATTCCGGTTTAGGTCCATTCCATACCCATTAGGCGGATATCTGGGAGGTCCATTATTGCAACGGAATTGATTTGGATTCCCATTGTTGTTTGACCCATAGTTGTTGCGTGGAGGTCGTGGATAATCATTTCCAGGCTTGTAGGCACCACCTCCGAGAGATCGGCACTCGCGTTTCGAATGTCCGGATCTTCCACAGTTGAAACATCTGAAATCATTTGGAAATGGGATCTTATCATTCCCCTTTTTGGGCTGAGGAGCAGGCATACCTGAACGGGAGGTCAAATTTCACTGACCCTTGTAGAAGCAAATTTGAGTACCCCTTGTGAGAGCGAATTTTCTTGGGGGTACTTTTGAAAGCGATTTTTAAGCGATTTTTGCAATTTTTTAGCAAAAAACAGCTATCTTTTAGCAAAAACGTTTTCGGACGTTTTTTCGCCAAAAATAGTGATTTTAAGTGAAAAACTCCGGCGAAGCCGGAAAATTTTTGGAAATTTTGGTCGTAAAACCTATTTTTTGGGTAATTTTCTTACCCCTTGTAGCCAATTTTGTTACCCCTTGTGGGAGCAATTTTTCGACCCCTTGTGGACGACTTCGCCGAGGGGGGGGGGAATTCCCCCCCTTTCCCCCCTTGTCCACCTGTGGGAGCAGGTCTGGATTGTTCCGATCCGGCAATCTTGATTCCTTTGATCTCATTGGCTAGCAAGGCAGTGCTCTGAACCAACGATGTGATCGTATTCAGTAAGGCTGGACCTGCAAGGTTCGCGCTAAGAACAGCAGCTTCAGGATCCACCTCCAAAAAGTCAGGTGTTCCCTCTCTGGGATAGACACCTTCTGCTTGTCGAGGTTTCTTGAATGCAAGTGAATAGTCAGCCGTGTCAATCGGAACATGCGGCTTATACTCATTCCGCAGCCCGATCAAGAAAGCTTTCATTTTCCAAAAACTCTGGATCTCCTCGATCTTCCCAGGTAATGCGAGCATATCTTCTGTAGTCGCAGAGAGTAATCAGCTACGGATTCATGTGACATATGTCTAATGCTGAACAGTTTAGCCGTAGCATGCAAGTCAGTAAGAGGGGGAATCATATGTTCCCTGAGGGACCTCACAGAGGCTTCGCAGTCATCTTGCTGCATAGCCCCTCTAGGCATGCACTTGTAGATTTCTGCAGCTCGACCCCTAAGGGTAGAAGAAAAGTTCATCACCTTCTGATAGTCATCCAAATTGAGTCTTTGACTGAATCTTTCATAGTTGGCAAGGTGGTCATCGAAGTTTTCGTAATCCTTTCCTGAATAGCATGGCATATCTCGGTATGATGCGGAAATGGCTTGATTCTGAATACTATCGCGCAATTGTCCCAAAAGATCCTCTACATTCCCATTCTGAAAGATTGGCCACTGATTCCATGGAGGCATGATCTGAGGAAGAGGGTTAGGCTGGGGAAGTTGGCCAGGTTGGCCAGGAGCAGGCGCCAGAGGTGGGGGAATATTAGGGGGTCCATCCCCATTTCCGTTGAGTTGTTCGAGCTGGTCCATTTCTTCTTCTTGTGCCAATTGATAAGGACGAAGTTGACTTCTTGTCAAAGTTAAAGTTGATCCTCGTTTAATCTTAATCCTTGATCTGTTGGGTTGTGATTTCCTCACTGGATAACTTACCAAATCTCCAAATTCTTCGTCTTTGTTCAGGATAGATATGTCCTCACTGGATTTAGTAGGAATGGTTCCTCACTGGGGGCTCCAACTTTTCTATTTACCGTGTAATGAAGTTAGTGAGATCTGAATCTCGATCCACTTTAGACTTGATCACACGGAAGCTTAGCGCGTCCACTTATCAAAGCAGACTTAGACACTGGATTCCTGAAAGGTGGTTTGTCCAAAATCAGGAATTCCCTGTTGCCAACCTTTGTCGGGGTCTTCTTTGTGAGTTCTTTTGTTGCACTGGATTCCAGCAGATCAGCAAGAGGGGTCAGCACTTGCTTTGACTTGATCGCCGGATTGATGATGAATCTTCCAAATCCTAATCAGAACTTACCTTAATCAGTCCTGATCCAATCCTTGCGGTGAATTCCTTGTATGGCAATCGCGCCTGGCTTTAGAAGACAATCGCGCCTCTTTACACACACTAAGACTCTAAGTTTGACACGCCAGCTATTTATTAGGCTTGATACAATTATAATAGGTACAATTCAAAATGATGACAATTAATATACAACAAGCGCTATTACTAGGGGTCGTTACAAGTTGTGCAAAACAGATACAAATACAATTCAGTACAGTGTTCAGTTACTGTACCAGAGTTGCCAGTTACCGTCTTTAATTGATTACTAATATTATCTTAATTTAGGATAATATTACCCAATGTATATGCATTTTAGGGACAAGATTCAGTGGTACCTCTTCTTCTGTCTTTCTCAAACTTGGTCTCTATTATCTTACACTGTCTCCAACACTCTGCTAATTAACACCTATATGCTTTCTCGTGCGCCTATATGCTTGTGCTGTGCGACTCTTTATCCGTCCTTACAAACGGATTGCCAAACTACAAATCAATAAAACTACAAATCAACAATTATTAATTGAATTAAACCTGGTGTAAAGGATTTGGTTCGTCTCAGTAAAAGGTGAATTTAAACTAAAGAGAAGAATTGCTAAGGTCCTAGAGTGTGTGCATGTCAATCTCGTCCCTAACTCGCTTATTCCCTAAACAACTACAAACGCGCCGGCAGTCTATATTAGTACCGTAAGTTTATTGGGTTTTACGCACAAAATTATGCGGTTGGCAAAAATAGGCAATATAATTTTCACAGTTCAAACGGAGTAAACATTTTCATAATTATACACGTACAAAACACAATATTTACCTTAACCCCAAAAGGCGAGAGAAAAACCCAAATTTGGAGGGATCGAGATCCCCCAACCAAAAATACCTGATAAAAATGTTCCCCCGTTGAGCACAAAAGGTAGACAAAAGCTCCACTGCTCTGTGTGAGAGATCCAACAAGACTGACCTTGCGCTCAATTTTAATGGCGGAACAAATTAGCTAAGGAACCGAGGTTCCTACACGAGAGTACAATTTATATTTATCGTTTGTAAAGATAACAATATTTTAAGTAAATTTGGGTGAAAATCAAGGAGAATATAGGAAAATACTTCACACTGGGGTCGGTCTATGGGTGAGTCCCCGAATGTTGGACACTGCTTTCCCGAAGGATCGCTCCAACACCTAGACAGGGTTACTATACGGAAAGGTCTTTTGAGGAAGAGTAGAAAGTTGGGGGTTTCCTGGTTCTGTCTTACTTATTCCTGATTAATGAAATTTAACACAATTACAAAGATCAATAATGACTGGGATTGGTTTCTTCTTCAGGTTCTCCGGATATCAAGCTACTATGAACTCCTGGCTGATATCCATGCTCAAGCCAGAGACAACGGGGATGGAGCCCCTGAGGCGAAAATGGTGAACTGAATAAGGTTATACATTTTCAGAAATGAGTTTAGGAACGTTTCAGAAGCTAAAGTCCACTCTGCAGTTTGCCCAATTTGATGCCATCGCCGGCGGGATTCGTCTCTGATCTCGACCTTAGTTATGATCTAAGTCCACAAGGTACCTACAGTGATTAGGCTCCACAAAAGTCTGACTGATAATCCAAATCTGGGATCACTTCCGGATCCAATAATCAACCAAAGTTACTGATTCTGACCAAAGTTCCTGGGTTAAACACTTCCACTGACTGATCCAAGTCTGACTAGTTCACTGACTCTGATTCCGAACTGGAGACGATCCGCGCACCTGAATCAAATGGGTTAAAACCCATTAGTACAAAATTATGGTGCGGGAATCGAACCCAGCAACCATTACTCGTTCTTTGCTTTCCAGGCCCAAAATTTGCATTTTGGGCCCCATTTGAACTAGTGAATTGACGAAATGACTCAAAATCCTTGGTTATTGCCTTTTTAACAATATTGACCGTTTCTAGTAATTTCTTATTGTTAAATGGGCGTTCGTGTCCCTTTTTTTAGGTTGCCATTTACAGAATTTGGCTGAACCTGATGTAATTCCTTGGGGGGCCAAATGAATCATAATGTTTCCACCTTTGGGCCCAGTTGGGCCTGATTGAACTTGCAGCTAGACGAAACAATCTTGAGAACGTATAAAATGCACTGCTTGCAACCCATTTTGAGAATTCATTTGCCTTTGCCTTTTTCCTACACAAACCGGCCTTCTGGGGCCATTTTGAATTAAAAATGAACTGAATCTGACTAAATTTTGCATAATCTCCTGGGCAAGCAATATGACTGGACAATATTAATGTTTTCGGCCTGTTTCTAGCCTAATTTCGTTGATTTGCCACGGGAAATGGGTTCATTTCCCGTGGCCAACTGATTATCCCAAATATATGCGAGACTTGGCATTTTAAGTGAATTTCTGATATTGGAAGATGGTCAATTGCTAAATACTTGTAGTAATTGAATTAGTTGATGCCTATCTACTTACTTATGCTAAATGGCTAAAGCCTACGTAATATTAAACTAAAACTTAATGGTAACTGGTTATTTGGTTTAAAATCCCTATTAATTAATTATTTTCCTATTCGGAATGAACTAATTAACTTAAATTAAAACTAACTGTCTGATTTTGAGTGAGTTTTCGCATATAGTTAATTTTAGTTAGTTCATGCCAAAAATGCAAAAACTCACTCACTCACTGTCTCAGCAGCCATTCTACGCAGTCCCTACTTACCGACCTACCGACCTACCGAACTACTTCTACTAATCTACCCCCACCTATCCTAGTGCCCTAACAGGGGACGTACCGAACCGCTATTCGATCCGGTGCTGGCAACCCCAGCAGCCAGCCGAGTGGAAGTCGCACGTACAACCACCCTTTCACACGAGCACATGTCAGTACTCGTGCAAAACTGGCATATAAATTAACAAAACTTTGATGAGCACGAATTTGGACAAAAGTTACATATTCTTGTAGGGCTTGAAAAACTGAACATTTTTACTCTTACAGTACCAAAAAATATTCAATAATTAGTGAGAAAAACATAATTAAAGTTGAGTAATACCTGCGCAGATTGGGTTCTGCGCAGGCTTAACATTTCTGTGTTAACGTTAACTCGGTTGTGTTAATTGGTTAATAAAAATTAATTGGGGCAAAAGTTACATCATTTTGTAGAGTTTGAAGAGCTGAACATTTTCCCTTTAGAAACAGCTCAAACCGTCCAGCTGTTGATGAGAAAATCATGATCAAAGTTTATGCCTACATATGCGTAATTTGTACATACAGTGTATTAGTTCAATACACACATGTGCTGGGTTGCCAAGTTGCTGTCGTACATAAGCTAGCTTGAGCTAGTTCTAATCATAACCCGTGTGGCTCAACTGGATGAGCACTGGATTCTTAAACCAGAGGTCCTGAGTTCGAATCTCAGTACGGGTCTATTTCTTTTCTTTTAATTTGGTTCATTCTTTTGCATCTCAAAACTGAGTACTATAGCTGACATAATTTAAGTGTTTAACGTTGCGAAGCATGAATTAATAACCGTTTTAAACAAGACAAACAATACGCTTATCCTTAAGTAGAACTAAGTAACCTGCTAATCCGCTAATCGGACATCTGCTGCGAATTACTCAATCATAACGAATTTCCTGCTATTGGGTGAATTATTCCTGCTATAGTTCTGATTCGGCTAGTTCTGGATTCCATGAATGCGGCTCATCCGTCCCCTAATCGCAGGGCTACCTACACGAATGACCGGAAACCCCATAGTTTTACAGACCTAATTCGGGGTCCCCGTGACTCTAGGCTGCAAACTTATTCCAAACCACCGAATATTCCCATATTTTCATGCAAGATTCACACTACGTTCACTCTGAAAATGGCATTTTCGCGTCAAAAATGCATCCAAATTTTTGAACCTAATGAAACCCTACTTATTTACGGCTAGGGGTCAAATTGCTACTCAATTTGGCCCAATTCCTGCCTAATATCTGAATATTTGCACATTCATTCTGGCAGTCCCAAGACCCTAATCGGACAAAGGGGGTTTACATGGTATGCCCTCCCTCATTCACACTCGCAATTACCCAATTTTGGTCTATAATTCACACTCTAGAAATGGGGCTACTCTTGGGACCTCACAACCCATGAGGGGTTTACCCAAGGAGCCACTTACGTAAATTCGGGGAATCACATTCACACAACTACAGTCACATCAACATTTACTCATACACTTTATACAAACATAATAAATCCTAGCTATCCCCTAATGAGACTTAACTACTTATTGTATGCACGTTTTGTCCTAATTCTGGAATTGACTAACTTCCGCCTTTATTTTGAAATTCATGAACTTTGTGAATTTGACAGAAATTACGAATTTTAAAACTTTGGTAACTTCTGGGAAAGCTGAACGAGTAATAATTGCTTAGGCAATTGTTACTATAAAACAAGACTACACATACACATTCCGCTAAGCTGCTATGCTCAGATCATCTCCTCTGACCTGTGTGGTCAGAGGAGGTCCCTAACTCGCGTTCTAGAGGGGAGAAGTGTGCCTTTATTCCCGGCCAAATCGCTGGCACAACGGGAGACACACTTAAATTTGGGGGTGGGGAAACCGACCGCTCTCGGCCGGACCTCAAGCAAACACTGGTTAAAATTTTGGATTTTCCAGTGAGCTGACAGGAGTCTGACACTCACTGACATTTTGACCTTTGGGCGGACCTCTTTAATTTGAGGGACAACTTCCAGAAATTTCTGGAAGCTCCCTATCTTAAGGTGGTAATTCCCTTTGGTCACATAAAGTTTGCACCATTATTACTCATTCACTACTTGGAGTTGAGAAGCCATTTTTATATCAAAATGTAGCTTGACATTTTCTCTTTTTAATGCATGCCACGAAACTAACGCTGCTTTTCTAAAATAATATTAGCACATTTTAGAAGAAGTATAATTTTCCAGAATTTTTGCAGACTCAAGTAAATTTTTTCGCGAGACATCGGTTATATCATTCGATACCTCCATCAAATATCTGGGGACAATTTTTTATTTATTGTGAAATCGCTCTTCGTTATGGAGAAATAAGCTGAAATGTGTGCGTAACATGTATTTCGCCTACTTTTTCCAAATTTTTTCAAGCGATTAAATTAGCTAGAAAGCAGCAATCAGGTCAACTAAAAATTCGTCCCTGGGTATATTTGTGGAGAACACATTTGTTCAGTAGCAGCCCTCCAGCTTGCATGGTGAATGCTGCACAATCTTTGGAAAAAATTGGTCGTGTTTTTGCAAAAACTACATTTTTTATGATAGCATCCTAGACGATAGCAGTTGGAAGGCGACCATGCGTCGGATAATTTGTCCCTGTGAGACCTTCAGATCGACACCCTTAGTTTGATTTTACGGCTTGCGTAGTTCAAGAAATGTTGGATTATTTGATTTCTGCAAAAATGACAAGTTTTCGACGCCAAAACAAGAAAATCGGCTATATCTCACGGTAGAGAAAAGCTAGAAATTTGCTTTAAAAAGCAAAAATGTGAAGCTCAACGAGATCCTTCGAATGAATATAGTTATAACTGCATAGCAGCTGCCAAACCTTCAGAAATTGGAAAAAACTACTCTGACCGGAAATCTCGAATTTTTGAATCGGGATAGCGCGGAGGGTGTTAGAACGCTAAAAGAACTTATTTCGGAAAGTTTCATCAAATTTCATCTTGATTTACGCCGCCAAATAACAATATGTGCCCAAAAGGAATCACCACCTTAAAGTGTGTGCCCGACGCGGGCTGGCGAAGCAGCTGGTCCGCTGGAGAGGAGATTAATGAGAAAAATTATGGCCCTCCAACTGACCCTTTTTTGATGAATTCCCCAAGCTGAATTTTGGGGGAAACTTTCTATACTTTTTGGTTAACACGTAAAGGTAACCAAAGGGGAAATTTCCTACTTAAAAATTAATTTTCATAAATCGAAAAAGGAATTAGTGCGAAATAAAGGCCTCTCGGGGCCCATTGTGAAAAAAATTAAATATTAAGTGCCAATTTGACCATAATATTTAGTAAATTTTATGTTTATTATTTTTAGGCGCTTCCTTGTTTCCAAGCCCCTTTCTTTCCTCCTGAGGCTTGACCTTTCGGCCGAAAACAAGGGAAGCCGCTCGTTAATCCTAGCAACAATTGCTCTCCCTTGCTGGAACTCAGAGTTTCTAGCTGAGAAGACAAGAGGGCAATTGTTACGCAAAACTTGTGCATACAAAAAACTACGTAATTTTCTAACTAATCAAAACTAGATGTGTGTATTCTACGTACAAAACTACCTAAGACTAGTGTTTGAGGCCGGCCGGCCTATGCCGGCCGGCGGCCGGCCGCCGGCCGACGACTTTTGCTCCGCCGGCCGGCCGCCGGCTACCGGCCGGCCGGCCGGCCGGCGGCCGGTGAGGCCGGCCGGCTAACGGCCGACCGGCCACGGCCGGCCGGCCGCCGGCTGGGATACAAGTCACGAATCAGAAATTTACAAAATAAAGCAACTAAGCTTAAAATGAGCACAAAATCTAGTTATGCTAATTTTCTATGCTATGCTGTGCTAGTTTTCCAAGATAACGTCCGAAAATAAATATCTTAGCAGTTATAATAACTGCACTGCAAACTGCTCTAGGACGGTAGCCGGCCGGCCTACGGACTCACCGGCCGCCGGCCGGCCGGCCGGCTCACCGGCCGGCCGGCTGATGGGCTCGGCCGGGCCGGCCGGCGATCGGCCGGCCGGCAGCCGGCCGGCGGCCGGCCGGTGAAACCCCGGCCGGCCTCAAACACTACAAGACTAACTAACTTTTATTTTATTTCGTTTATTTGGGAGAGGGTTAAGCCCCCCTCCGAAACTTACACCCAAGGTGTATACTAACTCCTTCTCTGCGAGGCAAATCTTTGCTGGGAGAGGGCCAACAGAGGCCCAGGAAAATGAATGAAAATGTGAATGGATGTAACAACATGTGATTGTTACGTCTTGTTGTAAAGGTCACAAAAGGCCAATATTATGAAATAAAAACGTAACCATTCAAAATTTTTTTGGCCTATAACTTTCGCAACATTGGGAGTTAAGGGGGCGCTTCCATTATCGGGATTATTGATGTAAAATTTGAACCGATTGCTGAATTTTAAAGAAATCCCAATTGAAGTTACTTTGGTTGGCGGGGCATGTTTTGACAAAATTTCAGTAACTGAGACCATCTGCCTGGCTAGCTACCATTATGGCTTAAAAAATTGAAATTTTATTAAAGCCCCAAACGATTAATTCGAATGCACTATGTGAAAGAGCATAAAAAGAGCTTTACAACGATGTGCATATCACTTCTGTACGTGGTTTCTATCAAAAGTTACAGGCGGTTGAATAATTGGCAAATTTACGTTGACCATTCTCATTTCGTTTAGCAAAGTAAAAACTAACAGTTCGAAAATGAATTCTAAAGGATATTTCATGATGCTTTTGTGTTGGATTTGTTTATTGTTTTATAAAATGCACTACGCAACTTATTAAAATCATAATATATGTGCAAAACAAAAGCAATTAGAGCGAAATTTTCCAATTTAACTTTCTCATAAATGCTTCGATCAAAGTTGCTCAAATTTTGCATGTACGTTTATTAAAGAGGTACGCAGGGGCACTGTTTTCATTTTTTGTTTAAACCTTAAATTCCGTGAGATATCGACTTCTAAAGTTTTTGAACATTTATAAAATACTCAAAATTGCACAAATCAAAAAAAATGAAAAAAGTGCCCCTGCATTAGGTCCGTTTATAGATTTGTGCAAAATTTGAGCTACTTTTATTAAGCCGTTAATGAGTGACACCATTTTGAAAATTTGAAATTATCTCTCTTGTGTAAGTTGCAAGCCAAGCAATAAATTTTTCAAACTCAGCAAATTACTAGTACTTAGCACCAACTATCGTTGCTGAAAATTTGAAAGAGATTGGTTGAGAATTGAATGCAGGAGAGCTGGTCCCGGTAATGGAAGCGCCCCCTTAAAAGTGACCTTTACAACAAGACGTAACAATCACATGTTGTTACATCCATTCACATTTTCATTCATTTTCCTGGGCCTCTGTTGGCCCTCTCCCAGCAAAGATTTGCCTCGCAGAGAAGGAGTTAGTATACACCTTGTGTAAGTTTCGGAGGGGGGCTTAACCCTCTCCCAAATAAACGAAATAAAATAAAAAAGTTAGTTAGTCTTGTAGTGTTTGAGGGCCGGCCGGGGTTACACGGGCCGGCCGCCGGCCGGCTGCCGGCCGGCCGATCGCCGGCCGGCCCGGCCGAGCCCATCAGCCGGCCGGCCGGTGAGCCGCACAGGCCGGCCGGCGGCCGGTGAGTCCGCAGGGCCGGCCGGCTACCGTCCTAGAGCAGTTTGCAGTGCAGTTATTATAACTGCTAAGATATTTATTTTCGGACGTTATCTTGGAAAACTAGCACAGCATAGCATAGAAAATTAGCATAACTAGATTTTTTGTGCTCATTTTAAGCTTAGTTGCTTTATTTTGTAAATTTCTGATTCGTGACTTGTATCCCCGCCGGCGGCCGGCCGGCCGGCCGGTCGGCTGTTAGCCGGCCGGCCTCACCGGCCGCCGGCCGGCCGGCTGGCCGGCAGGCCGGCGGCCGGCCGGCGGAGCAAAAGTCGTCGGCCGGCGGCCGGCCGCCGGCCGGCTTAGGCCGGCCGGCCTCAAACACTAGTCTTAGGTAGTTTTGTACGTAGAATACACACATCTAGTTTTGATTAGTTAGAAAATTACGTAGTTTTTGTATGCACAAGTTTTGCGTAACAATTGCCCTCTTGTCTTCTCAGCTAGAAACTCTGAGTTCCAGCAAGGGAGAGCAATTGTTGCTAGGATTAACGAGCGGCTTCCCTTGTTTTCGGCCGGAAAGGCTAAGCCTCAGGAGGAAAGAAAGGGGCTTGGAAACAAGGAAGCGCCTAAAAATAATAAACATAAAATTTACTAAATATTATGGTCAAATTGGCACTTAATATTTAATTTTTTTCACAATGGGCCCCGAGAGGCCTTTATTTCGCACTAATTCCTTTTTCGATTTATGAAAATTAATTTTTAAGTAGGAAATTTCCCTTCGGTTACCTTTACGTGTTAACCAAAAAGTATAGAAAGTTTCCCCCAAAATTCAGCTTGGGGAATTCACCAAAAAAGGGTCAGTTGGAGGGCCATAATTTTTCTCATTAATCTCCTCTCCAGCGGACCAGCTGCTTCGCCAGCCCGCGTCGGGCACACACTTTAAGGTGGTGATTCCTTTTGGGCACATATTGTTATTTGGCGGCGTAAATCAAGATGAAATTTGATGAAACTTTCCGAAATAAGTTCTTTTAGCGTTCTAACACCCTCCGCGCTATCCCGATTCAAAAATTCGAGATTTCCGGTCAGAGTAGTTTTTTCCAATTTCTGAAGGTTTGGCAGCTGCTATGCAGTTATAACTATATTCATTCGAAGGATCTCGTTGAGCTTCACATTTTTGCTTTTTAAAGCAAATTTCTAGCTTTTCTCTACCGTGAGATATAGCCGATTTTCTTGTTTTGGCGTCGAAAACTTGTCATTTTTGCAGAAATCAAATAATCCAACATTTCTTGAACTACGCAAGCCGTAAAATCAAACTAAGGGTGTCGATCTGAAGGTCTCACAGGGACAAATTATCCGACGCATGGTCGCCTTCCAACTGCTATCGTCTAGGATGCTATCATAAAAAATGTAGTTTTTGCAAAAACACGACCAATTTTTTCCAAAGATTGTGCAGCATTCACCATGCAAGCTGGAGGGCTGCTACTGAACAAATGTGTTCTCCACAAATATACCCAGGGACGAATTTTTAGTTGACCTGATTGCTGCTTTCTAGCTAATTTAATCGATTGAAAAAATTTGGAAACAGTAGTAGAAATACATGTTACGCACACATTTCAGATTATTTCTCCATAAAGAAGAGCGATTTCACAATAAATAAAAAATTGTCCACAGATAATTGATTGAGGTATCGAATGATATAACCGATGTCTCGCGAAAAAATTTACTTGAGTCTGCAAAAATTCTGGAAAATTATACTTCTTCTAAAATGTGCTAATATTATTTTAGAAAAGCAGCGTTAGTTTCGTGGCATGCATTAAAAAGAGAAAATGTCAAGCTACATTTTGATATAAAAATGGCTTCTCAACTCCAAGTAGTGAATGAGTAATAATGGTGCAAACTTTATGTGACCAAAGGGAATTACCACCTTAAGATAGGAGCTTCCAGAAATTTCTGGAAGTTGTCCCTCAAATTAAAGAGGTCCGCCCAAAGGTCAAAATGTCAGTGAGTGTCAGACTCCTGTCAGCTCACTGGAAAATCCAAAATTTTAACCAGTGTTTGCTTGAGGTCCGGCCGAGAGCGGTCGGTTTCCCCACCCCCAAATTTAAGTGTGTCTCCCGTTGTGCCAGCGATTTGGCCGGGAATAAAGGCACACTTCTCCCCTCTAGAACGCGAGTTAGGGACCTCCTCTGACCACACAGGTCAGAGGAGATGATCTGAGCATAGCAGCTTAGCGGAATGTGTATGTGTAGTCTTGTTTTATAGTAACAATTGCCTAAGCAATTATTACTCGTTCAGCTTTCCCAGAAGTTACCAAAGTTTTAAAATTCGTAATTTCTGTCAAATTCACAAAGTTCATGAATTTCAAAATAAAGGCGGAAGTTAGTCAATTCCAGAATTAGGACAAAACGTGCATACAATAAGTAGTTAAGTCTCATTAGGGATAGCTAGGATTTATTATGTTTGTATAAAGTGTATGAGTAAATGTTGATGTGACTGTAGTTGTGTGAATGTGATTCCCCGAATTTACGTAAGTGGCTCCTTGGGTAAACCCCTCATGGGTTGTGAGGTTCCAAGAGTAGCCCCATTTCTAGAGTGTGAATTATAGACCAAAATTGGGTAATTGTGAGTGTGAATGAGGGCATACCATGTAAACCCCTTTGTCCGATAAGGGTCTTGGGACTGCCAGAGTGAATGTGCAAATATTCAGATATTAGTCAGGAATTGGGCCAAATTGAGTAGCAATTTGACCCCTAGCCGTAAATAAGTAGGGTTTCATTAGGTTCAAAAATTTGGATGCATTTTTGACGCGAAAATGCCATTTTCAGAGTGAACGTAGTGTGAATCTTGCATGAAAATATGGGAATATTCGGTGGTTTGGAATAAGTTTGCAGCCTAGAGTCACGGGGACCCCGAATTAGGTCTGTAAAACTATGGGTTTCCGGTCATTCGTGTAGGTAGCCCTGCGATTAGGGGACGGATGAGCCGCATTCATGGAATCCAGAACTAGCCGAATCCAGAACTATAGCAAGAATAATTCACCCAATAGCAGGAAATTCGTTATGATTGAGTAGTTCGCAGCAGATGTCCGATTTGTAGTTAGCAGGTTACTTAGTTCTACTTAAGGATAAGCGTATTGTTTGTCTTGTTTAAAACGGTTATTAATTCATGCTTCGCAGCCGTTAAACACTTAAATTATGTCAGCTATAGTACTCAGTTTTTGAAAAGCACAAAGAACTCGAGAATAAAATTAAGAAAAAATTTGTAAAAGACCTGCTCTAAGGATTCGAACTCAGGACCTCTGGTTTAAGAATCCAGTGCTCATCCAGTTGAGCCACACGGGTTATGATTAGAACTAGCTCAAGCGAGCACACGTACGACAGCAAAAAAGCAGCCCAGCAAATGTGTGTATTGAACTAATACACTGTATGTACAAATTACGCATATGTAGGCATAAACTTTGATCATAATGATTTTTCTCATCAACAGCTGGACGGTTTGAGCTGTTTCTAAAGGGAAAATGTTCAGCTCTTCAAAAAACTCTACAAAATGATGTAACTTTTTGCCCCAATTAATTTTTATTAACCAATTAACACAACCGAGTTAACGTTAACACAGAAATGTTAAGCCTGCGCAGAACCCAATCTGCGCAGGTATTACTTTTCTTTAATTATGTTTTTCTCACTAATTATTGAATATTTTTTGGTACTGTAAGAGTAAAAATGTTCGGTTTTTCAAGCCCTACAAGAATATGTAACTTTTTGTCAAATTCGTGCTCATCAAAGTTTTGTTAATTTATATGCGCAGTTTTGCACAGTACTGACATGTGCTCGTGAAAGGGTGGTTGTACGTGCGACTTCCACTCGGCTGGCTGCTGGGGTTGCCAGCGCGGATCGAATAGCGGTTCGGTACGTCCTGTTAGGGCACTGGATAGGTGGGGGTAGATTGGTAGAAGTAGTTCGGTAGGTCGGTAGGGTCGGTAAGTAGGGACTGCGTAGAATGGCTGCTGAGACAGTGAGTGAGTGAATTTTTGCATTTTTGGCATAAACTAACTAAAATTAACTATATGCGAAAACTCACTCAAAATCAGCCAGTTAGTTTTAATTTAAGTTAATTAGTTCATTCCGAATAGGAAAATAATTAATTAATAGGGATTTTAAACCAAATAACCAGTTACCATTAAGTTTTAGTTTAATATTACGTAGGCTTTAGCCATTTAGCATAAGTAAGTAGATAGGCATCAACTAATTCAATTACTACAAGTATTTAGCTAATTGACCATCTTCCAATATCTGAAATTCACTTAAAATGCCAAGTCTCGCATATATTTGGGATAATCAGTTGGCCACGGGAAATGAACCCATTTCCCGTGGCAAATCACTGAAAATTAGGCTAGAAACAGGCCGAAAACATTAATGTTGTCCAGTCATATTGCTTGCCCAGGAGATTATGCAAAATTTAGTCAGATTCAGTTCATTTTTAGTTCACTAAATGGCCCCAGAGAGCCGGTTTGTGTAGGAAAAAGGCAAAGGCAAATGAATTCTCAAAATGGGTTGCAAGCAGTGCATTTTATACGTTCTCCAAGATTGTTTCGTCTAGCTGCAAGGTTCAATCAGGCCCAACTGGGCACAAGGTGGAAACATTATGATTCATTTGGCCCCCAAGGAATTACATCAGGTTCAGCCAAATTCTGTAAATGGCAACCCTAAAAAAGGGACACGAACGCCCATTTGCCAATAAGAAATTACTAGAAACGGTCAATATTGGTAAAAAGGCAATAACCAAGGATTTTTGAGTCATTTCGTCAATCCGCTAGTTCAAATGGGGCCCAAAATGCAAATTTTTGGGCCTGGAAACAAAGAACGAGTAATGTTTGCTGGGTTCGATTCCAGCACCATAATTTTGTACTAATGGGTTTTAACCCATTTGATTCAGGTGCGCGGATCGTCTCCAGTTCGGAATCAGAGTCAGTGAACTAGTCAGACTTGGATCAGTCAGTGGAAGTGTTTAACCCAGGAACTTTGGTCAGAATCGGTAACTTTGGTTGATTATTGGATCCGGAAGTGATCCCAGATTTGGATTATCAGTCAGACTTTTGTGGAGCCTAATCACTGTAGGTACCTTGTGGACTTAGATCATAACTAAGGTCGAGATCAGAGACGAATCCGCCGGCGATGGCATCAAATTGGGCAAACTGCAGAGTGGACTTTAGCTTCTGAAACGTTCCTAAACTCATTTCTGAAAATGTATAACCTTATTCAGTTCACCATTTTCGCCTCAGGGCTCCATCCCCGTTGTCTCTGGCTTGAGCATGGATATCAGCCAGGAGTTCATAGTAGCTTGATATCCGGAGAACCTGAAGAAGAAACCAATCCCAGTCATTATTGATCTTTGTAATTGTGTTAAATTTCATTAATCAGGAATAAGTAAGACAGAACCAGGAAACCCCCAACTTTCTACTCTTCCTCAAAAGACCTTTCCGTATAGTAACCCTGTCTAGGTGTTGGAGCGATCCTTCGGGAAAGCAGTGTCCAACATTCGGGGACTCACCCATAGACCGACCCCAGTGTGAAGTATTTTCCTATATTCTCCTTGATTTTCACCCAAATTTACTTAAAATATTGTTATCTTTACAAACAAATAAATATAAATTGTACTCTCGTTAGGAACCTCGGTTCCTTAGCTAATTTGTTCCGCCATTAAAATTGAGCGCAAGGTCAGTCTTGTTGGATCTCTCACACAGAGCAGTGGAGCTTTTGTCTACCTTTTACATTGCTCAACGGGGGAACATTTTTATCAGGTATTTTTGGTTGGGGGATCTCGATCCACTCCAAATTTGAGTTTTTTCTCGCCTTTTTGGGGTTAAGGTAAATATGTGTGTTTTGTACGTGTATAATTATGAAAATGTTTACTCCAGATTTGAGACTGTGAAAATTATATTGCCTATTTTTGCCAACCGCATAATTTTGTGCGTAAAACCCAATAAACTTACGGTACTAATATAGACTGCCGGCGCGTTTGTAGTTGTTTAGGGAATAAGCGAGTTAGGGACGAGATTGACATGCACACACTCTAGGACCTTAGCAATTCTTCTCTTTAGTTTAAATTCACCTTTTACTGAGACGAACCAAATCCTTTACACCAGGTTTAATTCAATTAATAATTGTTGATTTGTAGTTTTATTGATTTGTAGTTTGGCAATCCGTTTGTAAGGACGGATAAAGAGTCGCACAGCACAAGCATATAGGCGCACGAGAAAGCATATAGGTGTTAATTAGCAGAGTGTTGGAGACAGTGTAAGATAATAGAGACCAAGTTTGAGAAAGACAGAAGAAGAGGTACCACTGAATCTTGTCCCTAAAATGCATATACATTGGGTAATATTATCCTAAATTAAGATAATATTAGTAATCAATTAAAGACGGTAACTGGCAACTCTGGTACAGTAACTGAACACTGTACTGAATTGTATTACTGTATCTGTTTAGCACATCTTGTAACGACCCCTATTATGGCCCCGCTTGTTGGCATATTAATTGTCATCATTTTGAATTGTACCTATTATAATTGTATCAAACCTAATAAATGGCCCAGCGTGTTATTAAACTTAGAGTGTGAGTGTGTGTAAAGAGGCGCGGTTGTCTTCCATGCCAGGCGCGGTACCCATACAAAAATTCACACCCAAAGGTTGGATCAGGACTGGTGCTGGTAAGTTCTGATTCGGATTATTTTGATTCATCAGAAATCCCGCAAAGTCGAGTCTGGCGGCAAGTGCTGACCCCTCTTGCCGGTCTGCTGGAATCCGGTACAGCAAAAGAACTCTTTCCCCGAAGACCCCGACAAAGGTTGGCAACAGAAAATTCCTGATTTTGGACAAGCCACCTTTAAGAAATCCAGTGTCTAAGTCTGCTTTGATAAGTGGACGCGCTGAAAACTTAATTGTGATCAAGTCTAAAGTGGATCGAGATTCAGATCTCACTAACTTCATTACAATCTAAATAGAAAAGTTGGAACTGGTAGAAGACGAAAAATTCCTACTAAATCCAGTGAGGACATATCTACATCCTGAACAAAGACGAAGAATTTGGAGATTTGGTAGATTATCCGGTGAAAAAATCACAACCCAACAGATCAAGGATTAAGATTAGAAACGAGGATCAACTTTAACTTTGACAAGAAATCGGCTTCGTCATTATCAATTGGCACAAGAAGAAGAAATGGACCAGCTCGAACAACTCAACGGAAATGGGATGGACCCCCTAATATTCCCCCACCTCTGGCGCCTGCTCCTGGCCAACCTGGCCAACTTCCCCAGCCTAACCCTCTTCCTCAGATCATGCCTCCATGGAATCAGTGGCCAATCTTTCAGAATGGGAATGTAGAAGGGATCTTTGGGACAGTAGCGGGATAGTATTCAGAATCAATGCATTTCCGCATCACTCTGAGATATGCCGTAACTATTCAGGAAAGGATTACCGAAAACTTCGGTGATTACCCTGCCAACTATGAAGAATTCAAATTAAAGACTCAATTTGGATGACTATCAGAAAGTGATGAACTTTTCTTCTACCCTTAGGGGTCGAGCTGCAGAAATCTACAAGTGCATGCCTAGAGGGGCTATGCAGCAAGATGACTGCGAAGCCTCTGTGAGGTCCCTCAGGGAACATATGATTCCCCCTCTTACTGACTTGCATGCTACGGCTAAACTGTTCAGCATTAGACATATGTCACATGAATCCGTAGCTGATTACTCTCTGCGACTACAGAAGATATGCTCGCATTACCTGGGAAGATCGAGGAGATCCAGAGTTTTTGGAAAATGAAAGCTTTCTTGATCGGGCTGCGGAATGAGTATAAGCCGCATGTTCCGATTGACACGGCTGACTATTCACTTGCATTCAAGAAACCTCGACAAGCAGAAGGTGTCTATCCCAGAGAGGGAACACCTGACTTTTGGAGGTGGATCCTGAAGCTGCTGTTCTTAGCGCGAACCTTGCAGGTCCAGCCTTACTGAATACGATCACATCGTTGGTTCAGAGCACTGCCTTGCTAGCCAATGAGATCAAAGGAATCAAGATTGCCGGATCGGAACAATCCAGACCTGCTCCCACAGGTGGACAAGGGGGGAAAGGGGGGGACTTCCCCCCCCCCCTCGGCGACGTCGTCCACAAGGGGTCGAAAAATTGCTCCCGCAAGGGGTAAGAAAATTGGCCACAAGGGGCAAGAAAATTTCCCAAAAAATAGGTTTTACGACCAAAATTTCCAAACATTTTCCGGCTTCGCCGGCGTTTTTCACTTAAAATCACTATTTTTTGCGAAAAAACGTCCGAAAAAAGCGTTTGCTAAAACATTGCTGTTTTTTGATAAAAAATAGCAAAAATCGCGTAAAAATAGCTTTCAAATGTACCCCAAGAAAAATCGCTCTCACATGGGGTACCAAATTTGCTTCTACAAGGGTCAGTGAAATCTGACCTCCCGTTCAGGTATGCCTGCTCCTCAGCCCAAAAAGGGGAATGATAAGATCCCATTTCCAAATGATTTCAGATGTTTCAACTGTGGAAGATCCGGACATTCGAAACGCGAGTGCCGATCTCTCGGAGGTGGTGCCTACAAGCCTGGAAATGATTATCCACGACCTCCACGCAACAACTATGGGTCAAACAACAATGGGAATCCAAATCAATTCCGTTGCAATAATGGACCTCCCAGATATCCGCCTAATGGGTATGGAATGGACCTAAACCGGAATGATGGATATCCACCTAGAAATGGACCACCCAGCCAATACCAGCAGTATCCACAACCAAGGCCCCAGTGGAACAGGAATGATGGGCGAAATGCTGCAGAAGCAGTGAATGCCCCGTACGGATCAAGATTTGCTGACGTGGGACAGCCCCGAAACGGGCCTGCCATGATACAGACAGTAGCGGCTGAGCCAGAAGGAAAAGACAGGGTACTTTCCTCCCTGACCATCTCATTTGCCTACCCAGATCTTGCAGTTGGAACAGGAGATCAAAGATCTAGAAGATCAGTATTTTGCTACTCCTCCTTACGTCAAAATGGAGCAACCAAAAGGTAAGACCGCTTACACGCTGAACACTGACAAGGAATCAGTGGATCCCGAGACGGAAAGATTGGACCGTGAGCTCCATGCCATGCCGATGTATCAGAAGCCTATGTCCGTCACATATCCCAGGACACAATCGATTGGAAGAACCACAGACCATAGAATATGGTTATCTCTCTCATGTGAAGAGGAGATTATCTACTGAATTAGGGGCTGCTCGTCCAATTGCTGCGAGAGAGCTCGGAGAGAGAGCTCGTCTGAAAAATCAAGCACTGAATCTGCGCGACAGGTCAATCAAACGGATGAAAATGTGACTGATCAGACTGATCAGAAGTCCGGAGAACCGGGAAAATTGCTCAGTGGCCCAATTCAGAGGCCCCCGGTCCAAACACATGATGGGAGAAGGTCACAAATCAGAGGACATTCCTCAGGACGCGGACGCGGACTGAGAAGAAGTCTCTCGATGTCATGATTTGACATTGGATTATCTAACTCTGCCTTTTCAGTCTGCGTCGCCTTCGGATTCTCTCGACCATCAGGCTTCATGAAGCAGTACGGGAATTCCGCGTACAATTTCGGCCGTCATCACCTTTTTAATACCGGAATCAATTTCTGACCAACAGAAGAATTGGGGCTTCGCCATCTCAGTCATTGCCAGCAGCACTCAAACAACAGTCTCAAGATCACTTTTGATACGCCGGCCTCACAGAGCGCGCGGAAGGTTTCGCTCAAGGTAGCATGATGATTGACCCGTTACACGCCCCTCAAGGCATCTCAGCAAGGAAACATTAAGTCAGAAATCAGCTGAAGCAGCTATATGCCAAAGGACAAATTCCGCGGAACCAAAGAAAGAAGTCTACGAGTCTAACGTCATAGGAATGGGCCTAGCCGCGAAGCTCAAGCCAGAAGAGTACAGGGATCGATCGGGAGTCAAGCCTTCAGAAAGAGGAATCATTACGATTTCGATTCCTTGGCATTTCATACCCAAGGCGATTCTACTTCACGTCGGATGGAATATCAGATCAGCGATCTCATCAAGTATCCTGAAAGAGCCAGATTCAAAATCATTGACCAAGAAGCCATACATGAAGTTACCAGAAGGATTTTGAAAAGACTTGGAAAATCAGTGCCTGATGAAGAATTCCACTCAAGCTGACAGTGATGCCCTGGAAGCTCCTGAAGATTCGCCCCACGCGGGCAGACTTGACCTGGGGGTTAAGATTCCTCAAAGCACGTCTATACCTCTGGCATGGAGATTGGCAGAAGCTGACAAGAAAAATATTGATTCTGAAGCAAGAAGAAATGAAGGAATTGGGTCAACATGGGATCATGATACTGGACTCATCGGAGGGGGAAGTTCTGAAGAGTCTAGTAGCTCTAATAGCTCAGATGGAACGGACGAAGATCTGGAGAACGCAGTGAATAAATTTCGATCACAAGGGTTCCGCGTGAATCTAAACGCTGTTTAACCAGTCACTATCAAGACCAAGAAGAATCGAGGAAGTAAAAAAGAAAAGGAAGAAGGTTATCAAAAAGATAAAGAAAGTATTAGGGGAGGTGCAGATTCCAAATGAAAGAACAAACGAAACTAAGATTCCAAAATCTGACCTGTGTCCTCAGGATATCAAGTTTTTGCGGAGACTCTTGAAAGATGTGAGAACCAAAGAAAGAAAATGCGTTCAGAAGGAAGAGAGACGTAAGTGGCAAATGCAACGAGAAAGAGAACGATCTTGGGAATCATACCAGAGATTTCTTCTGGCTCGAGCACGGTTGGAAACCGCAAATCCTATCAGAAGAATTACAGATAGTGCTCCTGAACCCAAACTTACGTCTCCCACTCCGGTGCGGAAGACTAGCCCCCCGATCACGTTCTGCTCCTGTAACGTGGTGCGATTGCCGAGGCCGTTCGAGGCTGAGTTCTCTGTACCAAAGGATGAAAAGAGCACGAAACCCGCATGGTAAAAAAGGGAGAAAAAAAACAGGAGGCTCACAATGTATACCTCTTCTCATTCTGATGATGTGGATTTCGTTTTCGGGATACCCACCGGCTGATAATACCCTGCACTCAAGCGGAAGATGCGTTGACGATTACTTCACTCAGAAAGCTAAGGCTATGAACACTATGGTGTCCACTAAATGGGGATTGGCCCTATCACCAAAAGGGATTAATGGCAACCTATACTAAGACGGAGTATGCACCTATACTGATCCACATGAAGATGCTTTGGCCGCCGCATATAGCCAAGATGCAGGCGTGGCTCTCCTTTTGCTCACTCTGTGGAGGTGATTTTGCATCTATTCGAGAGAAATTGCAGCATCAATGCAAGAAATGCGACACACCCGGCGATCAAGCCATAAGCGACTGTCCACACGAACCACATTTGGACGGACTAATCCGAAACGTGACAGAAGAAATATCATGACAAGGGAGGTGGAGATATTATCAAGATATTATTCGTCAGTAATGAAAATCATCTGTGATAAGAGCCCCATTCTGTGCAATTCTTCAACACCCAGCACTACAATGAATCTCTATACGCTGATCATGGTTATCAGCACATACAATCCAGGTTTCCACTACGTAGAAGCAAGAGAGCTGTTGGAACTATACTTGGGTTGGTAGGACTAGGTTTGTCCATTTCCAATACAGTTCACCTAGGAACCATGAAAGACAAAGTCAACGCCATCGTAGAAGCCACCCGGAAACTGGACGAACAGGTGATCGCTCATGATAAGGCTCTTGAGAAGTTGGTGGAAGCGAATGAGCAAGTCTATTCATTTATGCACTATTCGCTACAAGAATTAGTGGGACTAATCAACTCAGCCCGATGCGAGGCCCTAACTATGAACACACAAGTCCAGTATTCATTGATTGTGTCTATTTTCGAACATTCGCTCAAACACAGCATCGACAGTGTCATGACAGCAGGACTTGACGGACGAATATCCCCAAGTCACATTAATTTAAAGATCATCCGAGATATATTAGTTCAAGGCCATGCCCAGCTGAACCAATCAATCTTGCGGGATGAGCCTAGTTTGATCGATAGATTCGGGAAAATATATCCCGTGAGGATGGATATCCGGAAGCTATTATTCGACTTCATCATGGAAGTGCCAACCCCTACACGTGAAGATGTTGCGCCCATCTATGAGGTTAGCAATGTCGGGTATAATGACCCAAGCAGTCATGCCCAGATGAAGGCTCCAGTTCC
>JASAND010023580.1:0-21007 GCA_030248195.1 Trissonchulus latispiculum | reverse complement strand
CGGTCTTGTCAGATCTTTTTATGTTATAATTTCTGTAGTCTCAGACCGCATCTTTCAATTCAATATTCTTTTATATAGTCAATTAAGAATAAGACGATTAAATGTAATAGTATATTTTAGATAGGATCCTTTTTGAGTTAGGTCCCGAAACAAACACTGGTTACTCTACCTTGTTGGCAGCTACCCGGTGATAGCCCCCGGGCGCCTCAGCGGGTGGCGGATAGCTGGCAATCCTTAACTATTCACCATTCACCACAAAAAATCAAGTTTTACAAGCACAGGGAGTGGCTTGGCGAATCTAAATTCTGCAGTTACCAATCTTCTAGAACCATTTTTTGATTTTCAAACTTTGATCAACAATTTTTAAATTTCTTGCAACTACCCATGATCGGGGTACAAAATGGTGGGCTTAACGTTTACTTTTACCTTTACCTTTATGTCCCCTGCTCCCGTTTGTAAATTCTTTTCACAAATTGCTCTGTTTTGTTAAATCCGCGCAAATGCTTGTTGTATTTCACCTAAACAAATGATGATGCTTTTTATTACTGTCATGCGTAAACGCTCGGTTTTCTGCTATTAGTCATCACAACTGTCTAGACAATAATTAGTCTGATGCAATCAGTTGATGAGTGTCTGTCTTTGAGAGTAGTCGCCTGTTGGGTTGATCTGTATTCTTCTGTATTTATATATGCCTTATGCGTCTATCAAATTGTTTAGTACAAAGGGTGTACTTTCTTTCAGGAAACATTCATATGTGTGACAACGCAGTTTCCAGAAATTGCGTGTATTGTATAAAGTAGTGAGCAGAATTAGCGCTATCATTTCTGTTGTACACTAACACACATTCAACAAAGCTCTTATGTGTTTAAATAGACGGCATGTTTACAAAATCAATTCAATATGTTTATACACATTGACCGCTGCCCATTCCTCTGCGCAAACGCCCATGTCACACTTTAAACTGTACTCATAAAGGAAATAGCGTGAGCATAAATGTTATACATAAACGTGAAATAAAGAAAGCTTGTTTATTTAAACAATTTACGCCGAGTAAGATACGTTAAACGACAGTGACTTTTCCGGAAAGAGAGTACACCTATTGCGCTGACAACTTGTCTCATTGAAATTCATAGCTCTGTGCTCATCGTGGTTACTTTGAGAGTATTGAGTGTGCCATGAGGGTGCTCTAACGAGCACATCTATGTAGTACCTCGGTTCCCATGGCTGGGTCGTAAACAAGCTGTCGACAATATCACTTTCAGTCAGACACTAAATTAAACCCCAAGAAACCATCAACAATTCACACTCCAATTCCTATTCGAAATTTTCACCGAAAAATTCATTCTGCATTGAAATTCTTTCAAACATCAGCCATAACATTTTGTGGGTGTCATGGCGCTCTAAGGAGCACATCTATGTTGTACCTGGGTTCGCCTGGCTGGGTCGTAAACAAGCTATCGACACCTATCACTTTAAATTCAGACCCTAAATTAACAACCAAGAAACCATCAATAAAGCACCTGTCAATTCATATCAACCCTCTTAACTTTGCTTTGAAACAATAATAATGCATATGCCATTCGTTGTGTTTAGCTCTCAAATCATCGATTGAATAATTCGTCAAGCGCTTTACGAGGGAGAAAGTCAACAAGCAGTTCAGTGACTACCGGGACTGCGAAAAAATGCCACCCTCTGAAATCATCAAGATCACTACAAACCAGCGAGTGCAGGATGCGTTGAATGCAATCATGGAGAAGCAAAATTATAAGCAATACAAATTGCGGGACAATGACAATTGGAAATTTTCCCCTTCCTTCGTGACTACCTGGTCTCACTATGTCGTCGTCATGCGGGGTATCCAGAACCAGTCGTCAATGTCCGGAAATATGGCCATCACCGTGGACGAAATGGGCGTATTGGGCGCGTACTGGGAGCTAAGATTTCGCTGCTTCCCTGGTCTGAATGTGGACGAAAATACAAGGTTCTTGTAACATCTGATTGTGGTCCAGTTACGGATGCCGGAAAGATGTTCCAAAGCATCCAAAAGAAATATCAAAGGGACAACCAGGAGCAAGGCAAATTCATCACCGCCAGTCAGGTCCGCCACATATTCGAGACCTACGCTCGTATGCACCCAGGCTCGAACAAGGAAGAGGTCGCCCAGTACTCGGCCCATTCGGGAAAGACGGCAAACAAGGACTTACGTGGACCTGGATCTCGCTGGAGTTGTGAAACAACGCTATGAGTTGCAAAAACTCATTGTCGCGTCCGCCCAATCTGAACCGCTGGATTCACCCGAAGAGCCGCAACCCATGTGCTTCTTTACCCCTTCCAGATCCTCAAGCCTGTCCTTCTTGTGCTCCTCAGCTCGGCACGTCAGTAGCGAACGAAACTTCTGTTTCAAGTGTCATCAACCGATCCAAATTTTTGATGCCGTCATAAAACACTGAGAAAGAAAAACTTCTGAAAACCGTTGTTGAGCAGTTTCCAATGACTTTAACTTCTGCGGCACCTTCTTTGAACGAAATTCGTGAAAAACTGAACGTGGAGCTTGAAATGAAAGACAAGCGATGCTTCGAAGACCACTATCGTTCCCTTCAACGAAGACTAAGATACAGTCATTTGAAAGAATATATTATGATTTATTTCGCTGCACAGAAGCAGTAGCTGAGGGGCACAAGAAGGATGCTGCTGACAGAACCATGGCATACTTGTCCCAATTAGACAAGGAAGACGCTCGAATTGGCTGTGCAAACTGGTCACACAAAGATCTGGCGAAGAAAAAATGACCAAGACAGTAGACGCGGCCTACACGGAATTTTGGCCGACCCCGATAAGTACAATAAGCATTACCAACAAACCCAGTACCCTAACAGCAGCGCAGCAGCCAATGTGCATATTCGGTACCCGGAGTCCTCAAGCGGTGAGTCGGAAGGTCAAACAGAACCTCAACCTAATGCCCCCGACAGTGCCGAAGCTCTAGCCGAAGCTCCAACCGAATATGCAGCTGTCTCTGCACTGGCTTATCATTTGCCCAATGCTGAAACTCTCTCTGGTCCGTTACAAAGTAATCCCATCCGAACTCCGATTAAATCAGTGAGTCAAATTCCTTCCTAAGGTTCACCCGCGTTTTTTAAACGCTATACTCCCTGTAACTGACCTGATCGATCTTGACTCCGCTTCAAAGCCCAATGCCTCAAAAGCATAGCGGAAGCTCAACCAATCCGGTTGCGCCCCTTACGTGGAAAAGAAGAAGAAGAAACCAGGCAACGGTGACTATGACAACGGTGGCGAAACAGGCGCAGCAGGGGAGAAAGAGCACGGAATGCCTTAACAGACATCGGCCCCATCTCAGAAGCCAACCTCCAGAATGCCAAAAACATCTTCTATAAACGGAAAGACAGTGTTCTCGGTGAACGAGGCCATGGCACTATGGATATTGGTCTGTTTCTGAAGCCGCTTCAGTCATCAAGACCACAACAGGAAAAGAAGGTACTCAGACGAACTCGTTCGTATATTCCAAGGTGGAATGAAAAATCTATTGCACCGGAAAACCTTTAGTCAATTAAAAAATATGACGATTAAATGTAATAGCATATTTTAGATAAGATCCTTTTTTGAGGTAGGTTCCGGAAACAAACACTGGTTACTTTACCTTGTTGGCAGCTACCTGGTGATAGCTCCAGGGCGCCTCAGCGGGTGATAGCTGGCAATCCTTAACTATAAATGGCGGACCATTCACCAGAAAAAGTCAAATTTTCAAACACTGGCAATTTCCTGCCGAATCTAAATTCTGCAAAGTTACCAATCTTCTAGAACCATTTTTTGATTTTCAAATTTTGATCAACAATTTTTAAATTTCTTGCAACTACCCATAATCGGGGTACAAAAGGGTGGGCTTAACGTTTACTTTCACCTTTACCTTTATGTCCCTCTGCTCCCGGTTGTAAATTCTTTTCACAAATTGCCCTGTTTTGTTAAATCCGCGCAAATGCATGTAGTATTTCACCTAAACAAATGCTGATGCTTTTTATTACCGTTGTGTGTAAACGCTCGGTTTTCTGCGATGAGTCATCACAACTGTCTAGACGATAATTAGTCTGATGCAATCAGTTGATGAGTGTCTGTCTTTGAGAGTAGTCGCCTGTTGGGTTGATTTGTATTCCTCTATATTTATATATGCCTTATGCGTCTATCAAATTGTTTAGTACAAAGGGTGTACTTTCTTTCAGGAAAGATTCATATGTGTGACAACTCAGTTTCAAGAAATTGGGTGTATTTTACACACATGGACTGTTGTCCATTAAAATTGCTTCAAGCATCAGCTATAAACGCTACCAGAAAATATTTCTAATCGAAATTTTCACAGAAAAAATTCCTACCTACCACTTTAAATTCAGACCCCAAATTAAACCCTAAGAAACCATCAATAAAGCACCCTTCAATTCCTATCAACCCTTTTAACTTTGTTTTGAAACAAGACTAATGCATATGCCATTTGTTGTGTTTAGCTCTCAAATCATCGATTGAATAATTCGTCAAGCGCTTGACGAGGGAGAAAGTCAACAAGCAGTTCAGAGACTACCGGGACTGCGAAAAATGCCACCCTCTGAAATCATCGAGATCACTACAAACCAGCGAGTGCAGGATGCGTTGAATGCAATCATGGAGAAGCAAAATTATAAGCAACACAAATTGCGGGACAATGACAATCGAAATTTTCCGCTTCCTTCGTGACTACCTGATCTCACTATGTCGTCGTCATGCGGGGTATCCAGAACCAGTTGCCAATGTCCGGAAATATGGCCATCACCGGAGACGAAATGGGCGTATTGGGCCTACTGGGAGCTAAGATTTCGCTGCTTCCCCGGTATGAATGAGACGAAAAGACAGCGTTTTGTAACATCTGATGGTGGTTCAGTTACGGATGCTGGAAAGATGCTCCAAAGCATCCAAAAGAAATATCAAAGGGCAACCAGGAGCCAGGCAAATTCATCACCGCCAGGCAGGCCCCGCCACATACTCGAGACCTACGCTCGTATGCACCCAGGCGCGAACAAGGAAGAGGTCGCCCAGGACCTCGGCCCATTCGGGAAAGACGGCAAACAAGGACGTTATACGTGGACCTGGATCTCGCTGGAGTTGTGAAACAACGCTATGAGTTGCAAAAACTCATTGTCGCGTCCGCCCAATCTGAACCGCTGGATCTACCTGAAGAGCCGCAACCCATGCCTTTTACCCTTCCAGATCCTCAAGCCTGTCCTTCTTGTGCTCCTCGGCTCGGCACGTCAGTAGCGAACGAAACTTCTGTTTCAAGTGTCAACAAACGATCCAGATTTTCGATGCCGTCATACAAACACTGAGAAAGAAAACTTCTGGAAAACCGTTGTTGAGCAGTTTCCGATGACTTTAGCTTCTGTGGCACCTTCTTTTGAACGAAATTCGTGAAGAACTGAACGCGGAGCTTGAAGTGAAAGAGCAAGCGATGCTTCGAAGACCACCATCGTTCCCTTCAACGAAGACCAAGATACAGTCATCTGAAAGAATATATTATGATTTATTTCGCTACACAGAAGCAGAAGGTGAGGCACAAGAAGGATGCTGCTGATAGAACCACGGCATACTTGTCCTAATTAGATAAGGAAGCCGCTCGAAACCGGCATCATAGCAAAAATAAGCAGATTTAGTGTTGAAAAGGGCAAAAATTGAATAAAAATCTCCGGCGAAGCCGGAAAATTTTTGAAAATTTGGCTTTCTGAGCGATTTTTTCAGGACAAAATTTGGTACCAAAAGGGGCGCCCACTTTTTTGGGGGGGGAACGATTTTTTTTTGGGGGAAGGGTGTTTATGGGGGGGGCCCACCCCCCACTAGAATAAGCCCAGCGGTGTTGCTGTGGAGCCATTTCTGCACATCTTTGGCATCAATGTTCAGGCCGAGGGCACCGTCGGCAGCCGCGAGCCGCTGCGAGTGGCTATGGAATGGATGTCGCTTCATGTTCCGAGGGGCGGGGGGTTCCTGGGTGAGGGCGTGGCAGGGGTGGCTCAGTTCTCTGCATGCCGCAGCAAACTGGGTGGATAGGAGGCGGTTATGATCTTCAACGGGGAGAATGCAGCATTCCTGGTGGAGGTGCTCAACTGAAGACATCCTGTGGCAGCCGGTGGCTATACGCAAGGCAGCGTTTTGAGCTACCTGGATCCTGTTGAGACTAGACGGAGAGGCTTGAATAGACCAGATAGGAGCCGCGTAGTTGATGACTGACCTTCCAATAGCTTTGTAGGTGATGAGCAGCGTTTCCTTATCCTGGCCCCAGGATGATCCAGCAAGGGCCTTAAGTATTGAATTGCGCTGTTTCACCCGAGACGCAATGTAATGGCAATGTGGAGCAAAGGTATACATCGTGTCGAAAGTCACACCCAGAATCTTGGGCCTTGGTTCCAGAGGGAGAGTATCATTTCCGATCCTGACCTGGGGATGCAGGGTTGCCTGTTTAGTATGAGGTGTGACAAGAGTGACTGTGGATTTGGTGGTGGAAATGATGAGTTTTCGGTCGAGGAAGTGTTGGGCCAGTAGTGGTAGGTATTCGTTGATCTTGTCCACGACTGGCGGGATGAGAGGGCCAGTGCTGAAAACAGTCACATCGTCAGCATAGCTAACAATAGAGACCCTTCTGGGGGTGTGGGGAGTCCCGACAGGTAGAAATTGAATAGGATCGGAGAGATGATGCTTCCTTGGGGTACCCCACAGCGGACAATCCTGGCGCGCGACCTTACTTCACGGAAGATGGTGATTGCCTGACGACCTCTGAGATAGCAGCTGAGCCACCGAGTGACACTGCTGGGAAGCGTGGAGTGGAGAAAGTCGGTAATTAGAATGTCAAGGTCGACGCAAGGTCGACGCGTTTTGGTCGGGGGCATATATAGTAAATCGACTACGCTCGTTTCAATGGGCATATCGCCGAAACCGACGGAAGTGACCGCTGGTCACTATGGTCACTGGTCACTATGGTCACTATGGTCAACGTCAAGGTCGAAGCGTTTTGGTCGGGGGCATATATAGTAAATCGACTACGCTCGTTTCAATGGGCATATTGCCAAAACCGACGGAAGTGACCACTGGTCACTATGGTCACTGGTCACTATGGTCACTATGGTCAACGTCAAGGTCGAAGCGTTTTGGTCGGGGGCATATATAGTAAATCGACTACGCTCGTTTCAATGGGCATATTGCCAAAACCGACGGAAGTGACCACTGGTCACTATGGTCACTGGTCACTATGGTCACTATGGTCAACGTCAAGGTCGACGCGTTTTGGTCGGGGGCATATATAGTAAATCGACTACGCTCGTTTCAATGGGCATATTGCCAAAACCGACGGAAGTGACCACTGGTCACTATGGTCACTGGTCACTATGGTCACTATGGTCAACGTCAAGGTCGACGCGTTTTGGTCGGGGGCATATATAGTAAATCGACTACGCTCGTTTCAATGGGCATATTGCCAAAACCGACGGAAGTGACCACTGGTCACTATGGTCTATGGTGCCTAAAAAACAACGTTTTTCTGCCCTATGGCGGTATCCATATAGTAAATCCGTGTCGCTGAACACGATGGGCATACTGTCGAACTCTTTGGGGAGGCGAAAAAGTTTTATCCTTATACTACCCACAAACACCGGTTCCAGCGGCCGAAGCTTGGGGCGGAGTGAGAATTCAGTGGTACTATATATTTATATAATCAGTTTTCTGCTCTACCCTGGGCTTATTCTACTGGGGGGGGGCGGGCCCCCCCTCATAAACCCCTCCCCCTCCCAAAAAAACCCCAAAAAAATTTTTAGTCGATTGTTCCCTATTTAAGCACTAAATCCACTGAGTTTTGGCAATTGCTATAAAAATAGCGCAATTTTTAGCATGTTTTTAGAAAAATTTTGAAAAATTTTCGCCCCCCCCAAAAATGACTCGCCCCCCGAGGGCCCCCCCAAAGAGCCCCCTTTGTAAAATCAAGAGAGGACTAGTCTTTAAAATGCTTAATATGGGGCTAGGTTCAAAAATAGAAGAGGACTAGGTTGTGAGCGAATTAATATGGGCACAGCTTCGCCGAACAACCCATATTCGCGGGATTTCACGTTTCGTCTTAGCTTAGAGCTATCAATGTCAGTCAATAAAAAATTTAAACGTTGAATACTCATTGAATATAGCTGTTTGCATGCGCTGTTAGACTAGCTAGGAATATATACGTAAATTATCACCATTTTGTTGTGTTGAACTACCGCAGGCTCTACTACTAGGAGAGGTCTAAGGATATGATGCTAAAGCTATTGGTCCAAGTCAGGAGGAAATAGAAGATCGTGGGAGAGTTCTAAATTATTCTTGAATATAAATTTTCCGTATAAATGGATACGTAAAATGCGCTGGTTAGTATGAAGCACTTATCGAAGAAAACGTTTACTAAAATAAAAGTTCGAATAAAGCTCGAGCACATACCGTAGCTGTAGGTTATTTATGAACTATAAACCAAATGTATCGTGGATATGCATAATAATTTACATTTACAAACCGCGAATATGGGTTGTTCGGCGAAGCTGTGCCCATATTAATTCGCTCACAACCTAGTCCTCTTCTATTTTTGAACCTAGCCCCATATTAAGCATTTTAAAGACTAGTCCTCTCTTGATTTTACAACCTCACCATAACCCATATTACTTTTTTCATGCTCCAGATCCAGAGGAGCATTTTTATTTCTTGTGTACATATAATGAAACAGCATGAAACAGCATAATGAAAAGTTGTTGAAGTCTCAACACAAAAAATATATTAAAAATACAGGCTAGCAAGCAATGTGTGTAGTAAACGAATCAGATTCTGAACTTAAAATGAAAATAAATTTTTTACAATTTTAGCCTTCACAAACAGTCGGAGCTCCGCGGAGCTCCAGAGCTCCGGTGCTCCGACAGCCCGCTCCGGCCGGAGCTCCGGAGCGGGCAATTTGTTCAGCGCACATCACTGTCCTCTACATATTTAGATGCTGGCTCATATTAAACATTTTAAGTCTTGTCCTTGACACGCTTAAATGTTGGCCATCATAGCTCGTATTAACTTTTTCATGCGACTGCAAGGAGCATTTTTCCTACTTGTATATATATATATAGATATTAGTGATGTGCGCTGAACAAATTGCCCGCTCCGGAGCTCCGGCCGGAGCGGGCTGTCGGAGCACCGGAGCTCTGGAGCTCCGCGGAGCTCCGACTGTTTGTGAAGGCTAAAATTGTAAAAAATTTATTTTCATTTTAAGTTCAGAATCTGATTCGTTTACTACACACATTGCTTGCTAGCCTGTATTTTTAATATATTTTTTGTGTTGAGACTTCAACAACTTTTCATTATGCTGTTTCATGCTGTTTCATTATATGTACACAAGAAATAAAAATGCTCCTCTGGAGCATGAAAAAAGTACAATGGGTTATGGTGAGGTTGTAAAATCAAGAGAGGACTAGTCTTTAAAATGCTTAATATGGGGCTAGGTTCAAAAATAGAAGAGGACTAGGTTGTGAGCGAATTAATATGGGCACAGCTTCGCCGAACAACCCATATTCGCGGTTTGTAAATGTAAATTATTATGCATATCCAGGATACATTTAGTTTATAGTTCATAAATAATCTACAGCTACGGTATGTGTTCGAGCTTTATTCGAACTTTTATTTTAGCAAACGTTTTCTTCGATAAATGCTTTATACTAACCTGCGCAATTTATGTATCCATTTATACGGAAAATTTATATTCAAGAATAATTTAGGACTCTCCGACGATCTTCTATTTCCTCCTGACTTGGACCAATAGCTTTAGCATCATAGCCTTAGATCTCTCCTAGTAGTAGAGCCTGCCGTAGTTCAACACAACAAAATGATGATAATTTACGTATATATTCCTAGCTAGTCTAACAGCGCATGCAAACAGCTATATTCAATGAGTATTCAACGTTTAAATTTTTTATTGACTGACATTGATAGCTCTAAGCTAAGACGAATACGTGAAATCCCGCGAATATGGGTTGTTCGGCGAAGCTGTGCCCAGCTATTTTTAGCTTAAATCCTGGCATTTTTGAGCACTTTTTGAGTTTCACCATGCAAAATACGCCAAAAAATACCATTTTTGGCTCATTTTTGCAAAAAAATCTTCCCCCCCCCGAAAATTTGTTCCCCCCGGGCCCGCCCCCCCCCCCGTTAAGCCCCCCCCCCCCCCCGGAAAAATATCCCTAAAAAATACCCTATCATGGGGGAGCTCGGAGAGCCCCCCATAATATGAGCTATAAAGGCACTTAGCGGATTTGGAAAAGTGCTAATTAGGCATAACTAATTAACGGGAAGGAATTAAGAGCTAATATTTACATTTTTGAAATCTCCAGGCCAAGAGCTTTCGAATGATACCAAACTTGCCCGGAAAAAATGAACTTTGAAAAAATCGACTTTCTCTTACGGGTTTGATAGTGGGGTTTTTTTTTCTCTGTATTCAGCATGATTTTTTCCATTTTTCTGTTAACTCGATTTTTCAAACGGCCCATAGGAAAAATTTTTCTATAGTATTTTTTGATTATCTAGGCAATGGCATTTAGCAAGTTTATGTTTTTTTCCCGAATTTCGATCTGGTTCGATTTTTATAGATGGTCAAAAATGGAAAAAATAGCGTTTTTGGACACCTTCAAGCTGAAAAATTTCTAAGTCCGAAAATTTGAAAATAGTCTAAAAACGGGCAAAACAGCGTTTTTCGGCCTCGGGGTGGTACCCATATATAGTAAATCGGGGTCGCTGAACACGATGGGCATACTGCCGAAACCGACGGATGTGACCTCTGACCCACAGCGCCCACCCACAGTGGCTCCGGTGTGGCTCAAAAATGAAAGTCTTCAAAAGTGGTCATGTTTGGTATCAAATGAAAGCCCTTGGCGAGGCGATCAACTTTTGTCATTATGCCACACCCGAAAAGTGGCTCCATCGTCCTGTGGGCGGGTGCCCCACCCACAGTGGGTCAGCTGTGGCTCAAAAATGAAAGTCTTCAAAAGTGGTCATGTTTGGTATCAAATGAAAGCCCTTGGCGAGGCGATCAACTTTTGTCATTATGCCACACCCGAAAAGTGGCTCCATCGTCCTGTGGGCGGGTGCCCCACCCACAGTGGGTCAGCTGTGGCTCAAAAATGAAAGTCTTCAAAAGTGGTCATGTTTGGTATCAAATGAAAGCCCTTGGCGAGGCGATCAACTTTTATTGACAATCAAAATGGTATTTTTTGGCGTATTTTGCATGGTGAAACTCAAAAAGTGCTCAAAAATGCCAGGATTTAAGCTAAAAATAGCTATTTTTACGAAAAAATCTCCGGCGGAGCCGGAAAATTTTTGAAAATTGGCCTATTTTTGGTAAAAATTTGGGCCTCCAAAAAATTCCGGGCGGGGGGGGGGAAGCAAAAATCCCGGGAGGGGGCGATTTCGGGGAGGGGAGGCATTTTCGGGGGGGGGGGGGGTCAATTTCGGGGGGGGGGGCCCCCCCCTGTAAAAAATACCCTGTATATATATATATATATATTATATATAATAATAATATATATTATATATATATAAAGAAAGATACGGTTGTAGTACCTCGTTAGTTAGTTCTCATAGTATTCTTTTGAAATTTTCGAAAGTTTGTGTCTGTCGATAACCATTTCTTAAGCTCCAGCAGTTTAACAGACTAACCGTTAGCAGTAAGCAGTTTTGTCATTTCATCAAGTTTTTTGTCCTTTATCGAATTCACGTCTCCATGTTCCAACATCAGCAGTAACTTAGATACGGTGGCCACCTGCAGTATCTTCTGTGGAAGCCTGTAGAAGTCGTAGTGGACATGGAGCGAATGACCCATGTAGCTAGCCAAAACCTCCAGTTCATTGTCCTGAAAATAAAACATAATTTCCTAAACAGAAGTATCCCAACGTACAAACAGTAGCTCATCAGCATATTTTTGGGCCAGTGGCTATTCTGGCGACAATACACAGCATCTAAGCTGACAAGGTTGTCTCCGCCATGCTGCAATGCTGAACACAGTTTTTCAGCAAACCTACTGGCGAACATCATGAACAAAAGCCAGACCCAGGTCTGCTCAGATCCATTCAAAGATGGAAAAATCGCCCATCTTACCAAAACAATACACGAAGTTTGGGACGTCATCACCGACAAAAGTGGAAGGAATAGGAGTTTGGTTGCTATTTTCAAAATTTCACATTTTCGTAGCTGTGCGTATTGCGTAAGCAGAGATGCCGCAGCGAGCTCTCCTTTGGGCATAACAATATTAGTCCTTGAGGACTACAAAACAAGAAATAAAACTGCTCCTCTGGAGCATGACTTACTTGACTTAAGTCATGCTCCAGAGGAGCAGTTTTATTTGTTTTGTAGTCCTCAAGGACTACAAAACAAGAAATAAAACTGCTCCTCTGGAGCATGAAAAGTAATAATTATGTAGCCTCTACATAATATGGGTATAAAGGCGTCTGCGCGGCCCCTGGAGACAGTGTTGGCCTGGTGCCAGCTAATTAGAGGTCCGGGAGGGGTAAAAATGTTACCCCATCAGCAGTACTTTGTATGTACAAGTATCACCATACCTTTGGTTAAAATTCCGGACTTCGAAAACGATTTTGGGAAGTGCATATGCCAGCGCAGTGTTGGAACGATATGGGCATTTTGGCCCAATAGGCAGGGTCCTCCCATGCAACCTTTTTTGGTCATTTTGACACACAGCCAATTTTGGCGTTGTGCCAAGGCCCCAAAATCGAGTCGAGTCCCCATCACAATTAGCACTTTTCTAAATCCGCGAAGTGCCTTTATAGCTCATATTATGGGGGGCTCTCCGAGCTCCCCCATGATTATGTCGGAACGTTTTGAAGGATTTCAGACCAATTATCAAAACAGGGTCCGCCCCACAGGTGGACAAGGGGGGGGGATTTCCCCCCCCCTCGGCGAAGTCGTTCCACAAGGGGTCGCAAAATTGCTCCCACAAAGGGGTAAGAAAATTGCCCGAAAAATAGGTTTTACGACTAAAATTTCCAAAACTTTTCTGGCTTCGCCGGAATTTTTAACTTAAAATCACTATTTTTTGCAAAAAAACGTCCGAAAAACGTTTCTGCTAAAAAATAGCTGTTTTTTGTTAGAAATAGCAAAAATCGCACAAAAATCCACAAGTGTCAGTGAAATTTGGCCTCCCGTTCAGGTATGGTCCGCCCCCAGACCCCCTCCCTGGCATTTTTAGTGGGGGGGGGGGGGGGGGGGTGGGGATATTCGGAGCCCCCCCCCCCCACTTTTCGGCAAGCCCCACCCACTTTTTGGGGCCGGGTCGCCCAAAAGTGTCAAAAATTAGGTTTTTGAGGTCAAATTTTCAAAAACTTTCTCAATTTTTAGCTAATTTATGGACTTAAAGCTAGTTTTAAGCTTAAAAACTGCGATTTTTTTTCGTTTTTCCTTAAAAATACTAATTTTTCGCTAAAAATTTCGGTATATTTTACCTTTGGCTCGCCCCCCCCACTTTCAAAACCCTAAAAAATGCCAGGAATGCTCGCCCCCCCCCAGTTGTAGCGCAAAAAGACGCCTTCAAAACAAATATTTAACGTTCAGAACATTGAAATATCGTTCATAAAGACTAAGCAAGCAATAATGTTTTGTATTTCTTCTGTAAAACGCGAAAAATGCTAGTTATAATTGCTGGCATTGTTTTAGTGGGTGGGGGGCCCCCCACTTTTCGGTTCCCCCTCCACTTTTCGGAGCCCCCCCCCCACTTTTCGGCAAGCCCCCACACACTTTTTTGGGGGTCGCCCACAAAAGTGTCTAAAAATTAGGTTTTTGAGATCAAATTTTCAAAAAGTTTCTCAATTTTTTGCTAATTTATGGACTTATAAGCTCATTTTAAGCTTAAAAACAGCGATTTTTTGCGTTTTTAGCTTAAAAATGCTAATTTTTCGCTAAAAATTTCGGTATATTTTACATTTGGCTCGCCCCCCCCCACTTTTCGGAAGCCCTCCCCCACTTCCCCCTCCCCTTTCAAAACCCTAAAAAAATGCCAGAAATGCTGTAAAACCAGTTATAAACGTGTTAATACAAAGAAAAGCTATTTTCAGGAAAAACACAGATTTAAAACACCATCGCTTTCGGCAATATGCCCATTGAAAAAAGCGTAGTCGATTTAGCATAGATAGCAGGGATGGAAACTGGGTCATTATTTCTGACCCATGACCCACTTGACCCAAAAGCAAATTTGACCCAGACCCAAGGCGACCCATGAAATTTGAAAATCCAGTGACCCAGACCCAAATGACCCAATCGTTTTCGTGACCCAGACCCAGCTGACCCAAGAATTATCGTGACCCAGACCCAAATGACCCAATAAAATAACTCGACCTAAACTGACTTTACATTATCCTTTTGTGAAGTGTTCATGAAACTGTGACACGGAGACACTGTATGGGCCAATACAATGTAAATTTGTAAATAATTGGCAAATAGTAGTCGGTAAATAATTAGTCAGAATCCAGCAAAAAATTCTTCTGAAGCATGTTCGGAGCTCCTCATTCTTGTCATTTTGATTATTTTTCAATAATATTTATTTTACTTGGAAGACCTGATTGGCTGATATTGCAAATATTAAAAATTTTCGATGGAAGTGTACACATGGCTTTTATTACGCGAACCGACGCAAGCATAATGGCAGGACACAGCTAACTATTGATTCCAGAGAAACAACACTAAATTGAATGTAAAATTCGCGCCGGAGGCGCGAAAATTTTTTAGCCGCGACAGGTTTACGTATAATTAGAACAATGCCAAATCTTCGAATTTAAAATTTGAGAAGACCCTGTGACGCAGACCCAAAATGACCCAATAAAAATTGCTGACCCAGACCCAAAGTGACCCACAGGAAGCTTGACCCAGACCCACACTGACCCAAACGGTTTACTAAATTGGTGACCCAAGACCCAGTGACCCAAGCAAAAATGGCGACCCAAACGACCCATGACCCAGTGACCCATGACCCAGTTTCCATCCCTGATAGAATTCGAAAAAAGCTGTTTATAGTGACTTTTCCCTACTTTGACCCTGGGCTGGGCGAGGAACCACGGGAGCTATGCTGCCCAGTGGTCACTTCGTGCGGTGTCGGCAGTATGCTCATCGTTTTCAGCGACCCCGATTTACTATAGGTGAGGACCACCCCAAGGCCGAAGCGCGCCATTTTTGACGACTTTTTGGCCATTTCTAGTAAAAGTGGGAGTTAGAAACTTTTCGCCCTAACAGGCCAAAAAATGCCAAGTTTGGGCCCATCTCCTGAAAGCTAGGGAGCAAAATTAAAACCTGAAACCTGAGCATTGGACCAAAATACCCACATCGTTCCAACAGTTCGCTAGAAAATGCACTTCCAATAAGCGTTATTAAGAGGGGGGGGGTCGCCAGGTACCAACTTTTATAGTCACAGATTTCGCTCATTTTTAGGTATTATATACCCCCATATGTGCCCAAAAACAAGACAAATTTTTAGAGTCCAGGGTCAATCCAGTCTAGAGATATTGCAGTTCAAATCCCTACAATTTAGTATTTGCGTTAGTATATATGCCTCGTTTAGGGCTTCGAAGTGGCGTACACATAGGATGACAAGAGACTGTGGCATGACAAATACATCAGTTTAAAACCTGTACCTGTAAGTGTTTATTACCACATAAATTGCAGTGGCAAGCCAAGCAACGAGCGAGACACGGCGTTTGGACGATTTGGTAAAGCTTATTCCGACTGTCATTTGCTTCAAACTTTAACTCGCTCTAACTTTCTCATACTGCTTTGTAGAGACTTGGTGCAAGAAGATAAAATGTTCATGACATCGAGAGCTTCAATTTGATATAAAATAATATGGCTATATTTGAAAAAGTTGAAAATTTGACATTTTTTGCCCATAGGTGCCCGCGATGCTATCGTGGTATGTCACCAGAAATAAACACAGGTTATTGGCATGAAAATTTACATACAGGTAGGTTTTATGCCAGCCTATTAGCATGCCAAATTTTATTGAGATACCTTAAGATTTGACTGACTTACGAAGCAGCAAATATGAAATTTTCGAAAAATGACGATTTTTGAGGAAAAATGGAATTTCTGCTACCAAAACTGTGAGCTACTGAAAAGGTCTGATAGGGATTGATTATATGCAAAATAAAGCTTTAACAATATACTGTGCTAATATCTAAACGACAGCAACCCTACGGAAAATAATCTCGTATAGATATTAGCACTTTACCTAGTCCAAATTAGGTTTACACCCGCGTGCTAGCCGATTTGCTCTTACACAGAGCTCAAACTTTTGGTAGCAAAAAAATTTTCCTAACTTTTTCATTTTCCTATGTTTAACACATGTCGTGGTCACCTTTGGAGGGCTATTGTGAATGATAGGAAAAGTTTTGCAACAAACGCACTTGTCTTGTTTTGCGGACCCATGAGGACTACAAAATATGTGAAAATGAGAAAAATCGGAGATGGTCGAAAAATCGCGACCCCCCCCCCCCTTAACAGAGAAAAAATAAAGTAACCGCACGGCAACTCTCGCCTAGTGCAAAATTTCGAAGTTCAAAATTTTAATCAAAAGTATGGTGGTATCATCATGGTGTATGCCTACTACCGACTATTTTACCTTGCTATGTTAGCTAATCATGTGCCAAAAGGCTGGCTTATTTTTAGGCCAAAATTTATGGGGGGGGGGCGATATGGGGGGGGCTCAAAGTTGCCCCCCCATCGATGGGGGGGGGGGGCTCACCAAAAGTGGGGGGGGGGCCTATTTTTTGATAAAATTTTGCAAATTTTTACGTTTTTTTGTGTAAAAATTGCCAAAAATCGCTAAAAAATGACTAATTTTAGGTGTTTTTTACGCTAAAAAAGCGAAAATTTCGTTAAAATTCCGGCGAAGCCGGAAAAATTTTTGAAAATTTAGGGTAAAAATGGTGAAATCTGGCAATTTTTGGCTTATGGGGGGGGGGAGGTAAAAATTTATGGGGGGGGGCTTTTATGGGGGGGGGAACCTCGAATGGGGGGGGGGGAGGTTGCCGAGTGGGGACCGGGCCCCCCCCCCCCCCCCCCCCCAGTAAAAATAAGCCAGAAAGGTACAAAAGGACATGTAAGTCTCTCTGAACAAGTTGGACAAAACCGTTCGTATCACACCCCCTTTAAGATGAATACTAATAAATTCACTAGTGCGTAAACTTTCACAAGATGGCGTGTATTTGACTTAAACATACTGATTAGATTTACTGATGGTTTTTCAGTAAATCAATATTCAGCCATCGATATTTTTATGCAACGGGGCCCTGATTTTCAAAAATCATGGTCCGCATGCCCCGTCACAAAGTTCTGGCTGCGCCACTGGTGGTATGGTACTTGTAGTACTACTTGAGTACTTTACGATGGTAACATTTTTATCCCTTCCGGACCACACATGGGCATTGCCTACACGACGCTGCCTACACCAGTGTAGGCTGACTACGCGACTACGCAGGGACTACGCACGCGGCGAGTAGAGCGAGCCGTGCGCTTCACAAATGACCGCGCACTACCGCAGCTTTAGAAGGACAGCATCAAGTTTAACTTAATTTCACTTTAACTGAAACCTACGTAACCAAAACAAATATATATGTACACAAGTACATATAAGTATACATACATATGTATCAGTCTAGAAGCTGAAATTCCTCAACTTTGTTCGGAGCTCTACGTAGAGTCCCGCAAAAAGTTTTGGCATTGAGAGAAATTTTCAGTTATCTCTGATAATAAATAACACGTGTTTCAGGTACTTTTTGCAAAAAATTTCAAAAATTTTCGGAGCAGAATTGACTTTATTTTTACTAAATTTACCCATATTTCAGCGTTTTATAATTTTCAATAGCAACTATTTTACCAGATTCAAAAAGTTTCGCGCCGTCGGAGCGAAATTTACTGGATTTTTGTTTAAATTGTAAATATATGTACGCCTATTTTTGCCTTTCAAACCTTTGTGTATTTCCAAAAATTTTCAACTTGTGGGGAGCTTCGATCCCCAGATCCCCCAAATTTTTCTAAGGTCCGCGTCAGCCCCCCGCGAAAAAGTATTCTATAAGCGCCACTGCATGTACCGTGCAAATTGTAAATTTGTAGGGTGTAATAATAATATTTTAACGCATAATAATTTAAACAAAACTTTTTCAACAAAAACGCCCCCATTTTGGATGAGTCGATGATGCGCCCTCATGATATTGTAGCATCAGGAGCGCACCCATGATTTTGAAAAGGGGGGGGGTCGAGCCGAAAAATTTTTTACGCGTGGGGGGGGTGGCGGAGTCAAAGTTTTCAACAAAGAGTTAATTTTGGGAGCAGCAAAAATGACGAGATTTAAGACTAGTCGCCAGCCGACCTGGGGGGTCTTTCGCCCCGCCCCCCAGAAGCTGAGAAAAGTTTTGAAATTTTGAAAAAAGCCGTAATGAAAGTCTTTTAAAAGATTTCAAGAAAAGTTGAGAAATTGAGAAATTCTTTGACATAAAACTCTTTGACGTTGTAAAAGCTATTAAACATTAGCGCCGCAGGCGACAAAAACTTTTAAATTCAATTAGAAAGGCGCCGCAGGGAAGAAAAAGTTTAAAAACTCAAGATAGATAGTCGGAAACCCCCCCCCCCTGGGTGCGCCCATGTGTAGCATCCCCATAAATTTGGTCCAAAACACAGGTCAGATATTCGTCCGTATTTACCTGCAAGTTAACCAGTTGCGACACAACAGCTAAATGCTTTCTGAGCGATGTTCCCCGAAGTGCAGCAGGATTTACAGCGCCACACGATTCAGAGTATTTCTTCAAGACTGAATGACCTTCAAAGCAGCCCTCACTTCGGCGAGTTCTGGCAAACAAATATGGATTGTTCCTAGATATCCGAAGCACGTTTGCTCGGTCAGATTGGCGGATCCTAAGCAGAAAATCGATGTCTTGCTCCATTTTGTTTGTGAGTAAGACAGGAACTTGGCGTCCACGTTTTCCCTCTATGGGAACGTATTTGAAGAATTGAAGCAATTTTTGTTCAACTTCAGACAAGTTGTTTACGATATCATCCATATCTCCATCGGGTGGATCAATATAATTCTTCAAGCGCATTTTTCCAACTTCACCAGTTCGTCTTCTATTGAACACAACTATGCGACCAATCAAAGATTCACATAAGGCAATATAATCAGAAGTCGTCACTTCGCGCATCAGATTCTTTTTAGCGTTCTCACCGATCACAGTTAAATGCCTGTTCAACAGCCTGATATCTTTGGTAGTTGGCAATAACGGAAGCTTGCTCTCCTTACGGCGTTTCATGGTTTTCAAAGCAATGGCGTTCATTACAACCGGCCAGCGGGTCTCCATTAACTCCTTAAAATCCCTTAATTTCCTCATAAGCACGCTATCCTTCATTTCTTCCTTTTTCTGACTTTCGTCGCAAATAGCTGTGTTCACGCTTGACAGGAGGACTCTTCGTAGCTCTAGAATGGTTGACGGAAACCGAAAGCAGGCCCCATTAATACTATCTTTCTCATACCCACCAATTTTGCGGGCGCAACATAACAGACTGGGAAAATTCTCTGGGTTCAAGCAGTCAAGGAAAGTAAAGTTTTTACAGTTCACAGCACCACAGTTCTGCATAAGCAGAAGGAGTCTGGAAGCCAGTCTACCCTTTACCCGGACAACTTTGCGATTTCGCTGGTAAGCCTCCATCAACGTCATTCGGTCTATCGTTTCATCATTTTTCCAAGCCGTCGCCACTTCGCCTTCTCTCAGCGACCCCTTAATTTCCTCATGAAGTGGACAGTCGTCGTCACGGGAAAGCGGATATTGCACTGTCAGTTTCAAAACTCGAGCCTGCTTCATGGTTCCTTTCTGCAAAGCTTCGCATGCATGCTTCGACAGATTGTACTTGACGTAGAATCCCATACATCCGCTGCATGGAAAATAGTCCGAAGCACGAGACTTAGCAGTTTTAGTACCCACTCTCTTTTCAACAACCAAAATGCCTTGTCCGGCCTCAAGAACCGACTCATTATGTAGAAAGTTGCCACGCTTCCGCAGAAGCGAGAGTTGAAGCCGTCTGGAAGGATGGCCCTTAGGAGGAAGAGCCTGTACAACCACGTCATTCGAATGGCGTTGCTCCAGATGGCGAGCCAGTTTTAACTGAGCAGATCCACAAATGAAGCAATAGTTCTTTTTGTCATACACTCGTATGCGTTCTCCTGACAGGTTGGACTTAGATAGGACTCGATTCACCGCAATAGGTTCGTCGACAGTCGACACAGGTTCCTGCTCAGAACAAGGGTGAGGGATGGGCGAATGGAATGCGGCAGACTGACAATTTGTCGGTTCTGCTTCAGCATCAGAAGCAACTGCATCAGAAGGATCATACGAGTAGTCTCGGTCATCCCGCAATAAGGCACACTTCCGTTTCTTCGACTGTGGTTCAGTGCCGCTCACTGAGGAATCGGAAGGCTCGTAGTCTAAGTCCTGGTCATTCGAAACTGAGCTGGCAGGTTCCACGTCGCTCAGTCCGCTATCTAGGTCCTAAACAAAAGGAACGCATGTTATAATTTAATTTTTAATAACAAAGCAGATTAACGTCGTACCAAAAGTACTGGCATTTGATTAGTGGGGGGGGGGCTGGCATTTTTTTAGGGGGGGGGGGGGTGGGGGCCCCCCACTTTCCCCGGATTCCCCCTCCACTTTTCGGATGCCCCCCCCACTTTCGCCCCCCCCCCACTTTTCGGCAAACCCCACCCACTTTTTGGGGTCGCCAAAAGTGTCAAAAATTAGGTTTTTTGAGGTCAAATTTTCAAAAAATTTTCTCAAATTTTAGCTAATTTATGAACTTATAAGCTCATTTTAAGCTTAAAAACAGTGAGTTTTTGCGTTTTGCCAAAAATATTTTTTATTCCTTTAAAAATTTCAAATTTTTTTTGAATTTACTTTTTCGGGCT
>JASAND010023579.1:0-51550 GCA_030248195.1 Trissonchulus latispiculum | reverse complement strand
AAAAAAAAAAGAGGAGAAACGCGACCTGCTCGGGGGGCCAATTTTCATATCTCAAGATCTACCCGGCCGATCCGGCTGAAATTTTCACAGCATGTACCCCTGCCCACAGGCTCTTCACACACCAAGTTTGAGCCCGATCGGTCCACTCCTCCGCTGGCCCCAGGCCAAACAATGTCCAGATTATACACATTGCGTCAAATTTTCCCTATTCTAGGGGGAGCGCTAACGCGCTCCCCCTAATATATATATATACAAGTAACAAAAATGCTCCGCACAAAAGGGGATAATATGTGTGTTGGGCCGATGTCTATCTTTTAAATTCCGGTTGAGAAAGGCATATATAAATCCGACAGCAAAAGTTGTTCAGCTCATTTAGAGCATTCATTTGATACCAAATTTGACCGCTTTTGAAAAATTTTATTTAGACCCAACATCCCCTAAGTCCCCACCACAGCACTCTACAGCCACTTTGGGCACGCAGTTCTATGACAAAAGTTGCTCAGTTCACTTAGGGCTTTCATTTAATACCAAATTTTACCACTTTTGAAAAATTTTAATTTTGACCCAAAATCGCCTAAGTCCCCACCCCACCCCACCACAGCACTCTACAGCCACTTTGGGTACGCAGTTCTATGACAAAAGTTGCTCAGCTCACTTAGGGCTTTCATTTGATACCAAATTTTCCCACTTTTGAAAAATTTTATTTTTGACCCAAAATCGCCTAAGTCCCCCCCCACCCCACCCCAGCACTCTACAGCCACTTTGAGCATGCAGTTCTATGACAAAAGTTGCTCAGCTCGCTTAGGGCATTCATTTGATACCAAATTTGACCACTTTTGAAAAACTTTATTTTCGACCATTTGACCCTCCCACCCGACTGACCCTTCAAACGACAAAGTAGAACCAGCCCAGCAAAATAGGTACGTCGGACAGCAAAACGAATACCGGGAATGAGCTGGGCACACCAGAAAACCCCTATAGACAAAGTTTTGAGAGGCCAAGTAGAGCCTACTATGGACCTCCAGGAAGTGGTTTCCGACTTGACCCTCCCGACGGCAAAGTAGAACCAGCCCAGCGATACTGACACGTTGGACGGCAAAACGGATACCGGGAATGAGCTGGGCACACCAGAAAACCCCTATAGAAAAAGTTTTGAGAGGCCAGGTAGAGCCTACTATGGACCTCCAGAAAGCGGTTTCCGACTTGACCCTCCCGACGGCAAAGTGGAACCAGCCCAGCAAGATGGGTGGGTCTGACGGTAAAACTGACTGCGGGAATCAATTCTCCGTGCCAGAAAACCATTGTATGGAAGATTTGAGCTTTCAAAGTTGAATAGATAGCGAGAAATTTCGATTTTTCATTTTTCGAATTTTCGCCATTTTTGACGGGCCACTGTGGTCGCTAGAGAAGTGATAGAGAAACGCAACCTGGACCGTTAGTTAGTTCAATATATGTAATTTCTGAATATAAAAAGAAATCAGCTCCAGCTCGTAACGTTCGACCTGAGCGACGACCACAAAAATGGTCACTTTTCGCTATGAGCCGACTTTGCGGCGCCACTGCGGCGCTGTGGCGCAGCTGCGGCGCAAAAAAGTTGTGATTCTTAAATTCTTTAGAGGGTACTACTAGACCCCATAGCCCTTTAGGTTGGCCCACCGCTGCAGATCACGTGAAAGCGGCGAACATTATGTACAATACAACCATCAAATAGGAGAAACCGGAAAAAAAACATCGCCGCCATAACCGGTCCGGGGCGCAACTTTTTAACGGTAAGTGTTACGGGGCTGAAACTTCACAGACATACTAAACTCGATGTGCTCTACAATTTGCGCATGAAATCTGCGCAGGATCTGCGCAGGATTTTGCGCAGCTTATTTTACACTGTCTCCAGCCACTTTTCACACATATTATAGGGGTCGCTGCCGCGACCCCTATGATATATATATATATATATATACGCAGACATGACATAGGTGTGTTGGGGGAGAGGGCGGCGCCCGGGCTTTTTCCTAGACAAAATTCTGGAGGGGGAAGTCTGGGGGATCTCCCCCATGTCTGGAGAGGGCACAAATTTCTGGAGGGGGCGCGAAAAGTTTTTTGAAAAATGCTCAAAAATAGCTTTTTAAGCTTAAAAATCTTTTTAAGCTTGTGAATTACTGAATTTTCCACAATTTCAAAAAATTTCTTCAGCTTCTGGCGGCTCCGCCCCCCAGACGTTTTGTTTTGCACATTAGCTTTGTTGAATTTGTAACTTGTCCTGTTTCTCTACCAGCATTATTTTGTGCCGTTTCACTTAAATGTATCACTACGTATAGCCATGGGGGGAAACCCAACCCACATTTTCGGATTTCGGGTGGAACTTTTTTATTACTGGGGCTAGCTGAGAACTTCATACACGTACTATCGTGCTTGGCGTACTTAGAACTTTCTTAAAGTCTACTTACACTTCTCTATGTTGTACCGTTTGACCGGTGTGATGCAAACAGTAGCGGGGGAGAACCCAGATGGGGAAATAAATCCACCCCTTACAGGTCTTAAAAATTGTGGTAGCGCAATTCTGACACTTCCTGTGCAAAATTCAACCATTTTTAGTTAAGCCTGCCAAAAACCCGATCTAAGTAGCTTTGTAGTCATGTGCCGTTGAAAATGCAGCATTAACTGGACAGGTTTCATAAAGTTTAATATATACATAAAAACATAAGCTAATAAGGCTTTACGGCTTTACGTAAGGCTAATAAGTAAAGCTAATATAATAAGCAGCGAAATGGCACTTTTAGGGTTTTTAGCCTCTAGCTGGTCAGATAGGCAAAATTGTACGAATCTGACCGCATAAGATGACGCAGCGTGCTCGATATTACCTTGCTATGTATATATAGTCTCTAATTGTTGCCATGTTGAGTTGTTAAAAATTTTTCAAAAAAATTTGGATGAGGTGTTCCCCCCAAAGTGGGTTTTCCCCCGCCACGTTTGGCAATGTGCCACACTCCACACTAACGGTGCAGCGGATCGGTCCAAGTTTTGCAAATGTTTGCAAAACTTTTATAGCCCAACCCAGTCAAAACTTACATCGGACCAAACTTTTGGTAAATTTTTGGATAGTTGAATCAAAACGTAGGTGTCATTTTGAACATGTCAAAAAAATTAGCAGGAGTGAACCAAATGACTTGACTTTTCCATACATATGTAATAGGTAAGACTGAAAGAGTCCTGTTGCTCTGCTGCGATGTTGTGGAGGTCATAGCTCCCACCCATGACCCAGGAGGCGGGTGGGTTTCCCCCAAAAATGGGGTGGGTTTTTTCACTCCATGGCTATAATTTGTGTATACATTTTCATTCAGGTTCAGGTTAGTGGTGCAAACAAGAAACATTGGCTGGGTTATATATAATCTTTTTAAAGGTCTACATACGTATATATATATTGCGGATTTTTTCAAATTTCAGAAAATGCTCCGATCCCAGATCAGTAGCGGCGCCAGGGACCCTCCCGAAATTTTTGGGGCCAACCAACCGGGGGGGGGGGGAGTAGTCGTGCCGACGGCAAAAAATTGGCAAAAGTTGAGTATGAGTAGGGTAAATTTTGCAACATTTTTCAAAAAAGTTCCAAAGTTTTGGCTTACAATGTTTATTATCGCGAGAAACGTTTATAAAGATTTTATGGACTTCTAGACTCAATATATATTGACCTTATTCTGGACTCAGAAACATGTTGGCAGTCAAGTTTTCGAGTTTAAAAACACTAGTCTAATGTTAAGATTAGTTATTTTTTAATCCCGAGTAAATCACGCCTTGTTAGTACTATATATATGTCTTTTATTACATAGACGTGATTTGCCCCGCGGCCGCCCAACCCCAATGCCGCGTCCACATACAACAGGTATTACATCTGCCACGGCGATGCTGATGCATGCAAGCGGCTACGTCGTGACAGGATTAGTAGACAATTATATATAAACTCATACAAAAGCATGAGCGTATATATACACACAGTGACGCAAGGTTGGCAGCCCGGGTTTGTACGCTATTAGATGTTTAAATAAAATGCGACTGAAAAAAAATTTGAGGTTATTTAGTTTATGAAAGTACATACATTGCGTGAAACGAAATAAAATATGGCATGCAAAGGACTACTGTCCTTGTAATGCACGCCCCCGCATAAACTTGTGCAGCTGAGCTTCATGCTTTAACAATTTTGACTTAAATGTGCTCAAAGAGGAACAGGTAACAATACTGTCCGGTAAACAGTTCCAAACATTGCAAATTCTATAGAAAAAGAAATGGCTAGCTCTAGACTTTTTATATCGCTTAGGTCTAATAGACAAACTATTATGGCCCCTTGTCCCTGCGTCAGGCGAATATGTAAAATAATCATCAAAAGAACAATCAAAAGCATTATACACTATACTATGCATCAAATATAAATCATACATTAACCTTCTCATTTCCAGTGATTGTAGGTTGCAACGTTTAAGTCTTTCCTTGTAAGCAGGGTTTTTTTTGTGCATTTTATTGTGCATATGCACACTTTTTTCCAAAATGCACACTCAAATTTAAAAATGCACACATAAATGCACAGTCAAATTTTGCTTCCGCTAACCACAAAATGCTCTAAAAAATTTCCAAAGTGTTTAAAATATTAAAAAAAGCTCTAGCTTTTAGCTGGGGGCTGCCGCCCCCAGACCCCCGCTTCCCTTACTATTTTTCGGTCATGGCATGGCCGTAACGACCGTACTTTGTTTTATTCTTCTTTACTAAACCCACTAATTAATTATTGAAATATTTTTGCTATAGGTTGTAAGTACGTATTTATACATATTATATATACTGTGCGTTCCTTCATCGTCAAAAATAAACGGCTGAAGCCAATTTCTCTTAAACTATTTCTTTACACTTTCTTCCTCTACAACGGTTCGTCGCGTACAATGCTAGCTCTCATTTCCGTTTATTAATCAGTTAAAACGGTAAAAAATTGTTCATAAAAATTTCTTTCGTGTCCAAAATTCCAAAAAATTCTCAGCTTCTGGGGGACTTCGAGTTTCAATCAAATTTCTTCTTTATATACATAGATATTAGCGGGGCTGAATTACATCAATCCGCAATTTCTTTGAACTTTGAAATTCTTGAATTATATATATACATAATTATATATATATATATATATATATATATATAAGTACGTATATATAATTTGGCAGTAAATTGACAATCCTATCTTGATTTTATGTTCTTCACAATTTTTAGCTTGTATATATGTATATATAGTTAATAGGTTTACTGCATTTCAGATGTCAAAACCCGACACCTATATACGTTAATTTGTTAGTTATGCATTTGCGTAAATATCAGTATACACGTGTGCTAACCAGTTAAGATCTAAAATCATGATTAAAACATTAACTATATAAAGTGTGGGATTTCAGTCAAAGCCAAAAATAGGTAGAATACAAATTTACGGCCAAAAATGTACGTTATAGTTCAAAATAAGCAATTTTTAAAAATGCACACATTTTTTCCAAAATGCACACTATTTTTTAAAAATGCACAAAAAATGCACACTTGTCCGCGACCAAAAAAAACCCTGCTTGTATATAAGTAAAATTTTCAAGGCCATACAGTCGTTTTGTAAATGCACGCTGTACTCCCTCCACAGCGTCAATGTCTTTAAGCAAACTAGGTGACCATATCTGGGTACAGTATTCCAAAATTGGTCTAACATACGTCACAAAAAGCTTAGTTAAGAGGACTGCATCTCTACTAGAGAAACTGCTAAAAATAATTCCTACTCTCTGATTGGCCTTAGCTCTAATTTGACTTATATGTTTAGAGAAAGTTAAATCATTACTCATCATTATACCCAGGTGCCGCATAAACTCAGTATCTGACAGAGATTCACCACCCAAAGTATAAACTTGATTATCGTTGCAATAACCCAAATGCATTACCAGACACTTATTAGCTGCTACAGTCATTTGCCAATCTCTAGTCCATGCATCAATTTGAAAAAGATCATTTTGAAGCACATTTGCCCCATATGACTTATTGACAGTAGAAAAGATTTTCGCATCATCTGCAAACAATCGAATTTCTGACAACAAATTTTCCGGTAAGTCATTAATATAAATCAAAAACAATATAGGACCCAGTACAGAACCTTGTGGTACTCCACTTAATGATTTCTTGTTTTTCGGCATTAGCAATGGCTCTGAAAATGCGATTTTTGGCATAAAAATAGAAAACTTTTTTGGGGGAGGTTTGGGGGGGTCTAAAAAGGGCCCCCCAAATTCCGGGGGAGGACCCCCCCCCCAACCCAAATTCCCGTTACACCTATGTCCCAACCCTCCAGGACCCTCCCGACCCTCCCCCAAAAAAGTGTTTTATTTTTATGCCAAAAATTGCATTTTCAGCCGTTTCTGACCAAGAAACTATGAAATAATTTTGACATTAGACACAGCTTTAAACTCGAAAACTTGATTGCCAACATGTTTCCAAGTCCGAAAACAAGGTCAATAATGAGTCAAAGTCCATAATACAGTTGAAAATGTGTATTTCTCGCAATAATAAACGCTTTACGCCAAAAATTTGGACATGGTTGAATAATTGTGCAAAATTTGCCCTGAATGCCTTTAGCGAGACAACCCCCCACCCCAGTTGGGGGGGAAGTCGTGTCGTCCCCCCAACGAGTTCTAGGGAGGGTTCGATAAAATGGCTGGGGGCTGACCGCCCCCCCCCGAATCCAACCCCCACCCGCCATAGGTGTACCTTGAGAAAACGTTGGGGGAGGGGGTAGCCGAAATTAGGGTGGGTGGGTTCAGCCGTTTTGACTGAGGTGGGGTAGGTTCCGGAAAAATCGAATTTGGGGGGTATATAAAAAATTTTTTGGTCAAAAATTTAGAAAAAATTTGCAAATTTGCCAAGAAGCGTTTATTTCCAAATAAAAATGAATATTTCTTCATTTTTGCTCATTTATTCAAAAAAACTTGGATTTATTGCAAAAATTTCAAATTTTTCCAAAAATTTCGAAGTTTTACTAATTTTGAGGCAAAATTTTCAAAATTTTGAGGGTGGGGTCTGGCAAATTTGGGTGGGTGGGGTCTGGGATTTGGCCATTTGGGGCTGGGGTCTGCCTCCAAAATTTCGAGGGTGGGGTCGGCACTTTTCCATTTGGGGGGAGGGGTTCCCCCCTCCCCAGGTACACCTGTGCCCCCACCTTACACGATGGCAAGGCAATCCCCATTCTGGAGGCCAAAGCCAAAACATAGCTATCTTGTAATAACATAATTTTTTGAAAAGTTATCAAATTTTGCCTAGTTGCTGCGAAACTGCCAGCAGCACATTAAAACGTTAAAATAAGCCTTGTTTGGGCAATAAAGCATAGAATGTTCACAATTTGTATTTTTGTGCCTTTTCTTGTGATTGAATTCTTGGGGTCTTACTAAGTCCTTGAGAATTTGCGGGAAGTTTGTAAAACACGATGGCGATAGTAACCTCAGACTGAGTTTACACTTTCTAAACTCATTTTCATATATTATGTACAGTAGGGTATAGTCAAGCACTACTGTCAATCTTTACGTGTTCTGCAATATTTCCAAGATTATGTTTTTGTCTGGAAACTGCCTGCTTCATTTTGCATAAACTAATTTACATATTTGAAAAATGGGACTTTAATAGAGCGCTTTGTTTTGAGAAAATTTCAGCAGAGGAATGCACGTGTTTGGACAGCTCATAGCTTAATCTTTGAACTTTTATTCATATGATGAATTCGAATAATCCATGATATGAAAGGGCATAAAATTTGCGTTTAGACGATGTGCATAATTCTTCGGTACGTGGTTCTAAAATACGTTAGAGGCAGTTGTACAACAATTAAGCTAACCATTTTCCATGGCGCATGATAAAGTAAAAACTGATTGCACATTAACATAAGTTATTAGGTTTTTGTGGTGATTTTGCTTCGGATTTTTTTTATTTTATAAAAAACGCTATATGCAGGTTGTTCAAATCACAAGAAACATTCGAAAGAGAAGCTACTAGTGAGTCATTTTTCGGATCAATTGAACTTTATCCCCCCCCAAATAGTTTGGGGGGATAAAGTTCAATTGGTGTCAGTAATCAAAATGAGTGATAAAAAGACGTGTATATGGGTTTTCGGGTTCGCAGAGCACGAATCTGATGTCCATTTTTCGATTCAGCTTTTCGTTAGATCCGTATGAGCTAAAGTTGTAATCTTCAGATGTAAGCTTCTACTAATCTAACGAAAAGCTGAATTGAAAGACTGTCTTCAGACTCTTGTTTTGCTACCCAAAAACCCCCATATACAACTTTTCAGCAAAATCAAAGACATAAAAGTTTTCGTTTTCTCTTATTTCTCCCTTACGAATCGAAAAAATCTAATTTCGCGAAATAAAAAAATTTTGCTATTGAGCTCAGCGTGGTCAAAAAATACCTATACCAATTTCAGCTCATTTAGTCAAGTTTTGCGGAATGTGGAATCAGGAACGACTGTCTCCTGAACTCCTCGAATTTTGCACAGAGAATTGCGCAGGCACTTTTCTCAGTTTTTTGTTGAAAACGCAGCGAAACAGTTTAGAAATAAGGAGCAAGAGACCAAATTGCCGCATTTCTACACCCCAGACTCGGCCAGCTGTCTAATATACCATCTTTGCCCCATCCAAGGAAGTATTGCCTAAATGCCTAACACGTGAACAGTGACAGTAGGGCTTGACTGTAAAAAGTGGTGTCCGGATTTAACCGTCAATTTGGGAATATATATAAGAGCAAGAGCTCTCATTTCCTTCTACACAAGTTACGGTCCACAGCGTGCGGAGACTTGTACTGTTTAAACATATTTGGGGGTCACTCGGTACACGCTGTAGAGGGGTTGGGGGAATTAGCCCCCCATATATGGGCCATTGGCATGCACAGTGTTAACGCGCAGGTATAACCCGATAACGGATAGCATCTCAGCTGAATACCAAAAGAATATAATGAGAACAGAATGCCACTGGGTACAAATCAGACCTTAGTGACTCCCCGCATATATATACCTGATCGAAAACTGAGTACGTTCACTCGCTCCATGTTTGCGTGCTTTAGCTTGAAAACACAAGCAGTGTGTGCGTCTTATTTATGTCTACTTCTAGCTTCAGGTCGTATATATTTATAGTAGGCGAAATTACTTTGTTCACTAGGACCTGATTTGCTGGAGGAGCAATCAGAGTGTGCCGTGAGCAATCCAGCGGGCAGTGCATACGTTTTGCTTTAATACTCTTGTGTAATTGCTATACGAAGAGTATGCCACCCTGGTCTTGTAGTTGAATTGTTAAAACGTAGGACTCCAGATAGAAGGATCACTGGTTCGATTCCTACGTCAGCCGTAATCATATGTAGTTTCTTTTATCGTAAAATTCAGGTATGGTTCCAGTCTTGCGAACGGTAAAATTGAAGGGCCCATATGCTTTGTTTTCTGGGGAAAGTGCACGCTAAAGAAAAGTAACCTGTGATAAAGAGAGAGGAGTCAGATGGGAATTCCGGAATTGTGAAATTCCCTGGAATTTGCGAGCATCCCTGGGATCTACCAGTGCAACTTATTGAGGCACACGCTTATATATATGAAAGCGTGTAAGTAGTGCTACTGCTAAATGGAACCCTCCTCCGGAAATTACGGGGAGGATCCCGAGTTAATGAACCTAGCATGCTTAATACATAGTAGTAGTGAAAGAGATTCTTACCCTTACTATTATGTACTCTTGATATTGAATACACTGTTTCAGATTTTGGAAGAACTGGCTGCAGACGCTGATGAAAGGACTCTGATTGGCGCATTTTCTGCCTGTTCTAATGCCACCGGTCAGTTGGTGAATGTGGACGCCATTACGTCACTCTTACACACATTTGGCTTCCTGGCTTTCTGGGATTATGCATCCGTTGCCCCCTATGCTCACGTCTACATGAACCCGGTGACCCCAATGGGACAGCTTGCCTGGAAGGACGCCCTCTATTTTTCTGGCCATAAATTTGCCGGAGGACCGCAGACCCCCGGGGTATTGGTTGCCAAGAAATCCCTGTTCCAGCGAGAAGTGCCTTTGCGTATTGGTGGTGGAACGGTTTTCTTTGTTCGTCGAGATGATCACCAGTATCTGAGATCAATTGAGCATCGAGAAGAAGGTGGAACTCCAGATATAATCGGCGAAATTCGACTAGGATTAGCCTATCAGCTGAAGGAGGCCATGGGATCGAATGAAATCATGCGTCTGGAGAAGCACCATTTCCAACGAGCTGTTGAGGCTTGGGCCGGGGTAACTGGGGATAATGGTCCACTGATAATCTTGGGTCCGACCAGCACTCCACGTCTTCCGATATTTTCTATTTTGATACGACATCAACAGACAGGACTGTACTTACATCATAATTTTGTGACGGCCGTTTTGGATGATGTTTATGGTATCCAAACTCGGTCTGGATGCCTGTGTGCTGGTCCCTTTCTGGAGGATCTGTTGGGAATCGACGAAAGTTTAGCAATCCGGATTCAAAACATTTTGCAGGTGAGTGTGCTTGCTTGCTATGCACAATATATGCTCGTAATATTAATTGATATCTGTGCTATTTAACAAATTTACACTGTTAAAAACTGGTGTAAAAATTAATTACTTTTTTACCTGTAAATTAACAATCCTACTTTAGTTTCTCATTTGGCAGGGCGTACGTAGGATCGTGTCTTCAAATCTCATCTGAAGTTCTAGCCTTTTGACTTCAGGTGTTGACGCGAAACTGCAGTTGCTTACACCTGAATTTAAAATTGGAAATGTGAGACGCACAGATGTTCCTAACACAATGAGCTCGCCAGTAGGTTTGGTCTCCGTCCCAATATTTCACCTGCCGGCCGGCCGGTGATCGCCGGCCCAGGTTCCGAGATCACGGAGGAGGGACCGCTTAGCGTATATATATATACCTGTCATTCATTCATTTTAGTTCATTTGCATATTAAAGCACACGGTTATATAACCATGATAAGCGGCACCTCCTCCGAGATTTCGGAGGAGGTATGCTTATGGTACACGTAATTTTGACATGAGGCAGGGAATTAGCCAATCAGATGCGTTTTAGTTCAAATTAAGGAATTCAGTTCGACTAAATCATTGAATTCAAGTTTTTGTTCAATTAAACAATAAACACACGTTTAACAAGTAAACAACTCTAAAGTGGTGGTTACACTTGACAATCTTGTGACAACGCGTTGTGACAACGGCAGTTGTCTGCCATAGTTGTCACTCGTGACAACTAGTGGTTGGTTACATGTGAGTTGTGACAACAGATTGTGACAACTCACATTTGCTGTTGAACCAACTATTGCTTTGTCACAACTAAATCGGGCATGGTCCCAACGCGTTGTCACCAGTTGTCACAACGTTGTGTTACTGGTTACACGAACAACGCCGTGACAATTCTGTAGCAACGGCCGTTGTGATAACGCGTTGTGGCAACGCGTTGTCACAGGATTCTCAAGTGTAACCAGGGCTTAAGCGATACACGTCCGAGATCACTTAGAAACTCTTGTTACAATAATTATATATTTGATTAATTGAATTAAAATTGCTAACCTTTTTGAGTTGAGTCAAGCGAAATTACGCTGATGTTGTTTTGTTCACATTCACAAGGTGTACCCTGAATAATGAAACCAAAAAGTAGTAAAATTTAAATAATTGTGGTCTCAAGGTTCATGTCAATGCATAACTATTGTATTTCCACCATGTATTTCCCTTCGTAACCTTGCTAACTGCAGTCTGCTATGTCGTTTGCTTCAAATTTAACCTAGATTGAGGTCAGCTAAAAGTAGTACTAGCAGTGTCAGTAGTACTCAACTAGTGTATCGAAAACTTCACAACTCAGAAACCGAGAACTCACATAATTGTATCTGCTCCAGCTTCATGCGGTTTTATTTAAATGTGGTTCAGCGTATAAGGTGGTTTATACTTTTTACATATTTGAGTCCTGCATAAAATTCTCCACTAGTCTGCGACTAAGAGTGCATGATTACACTATATATCAGGGATGGAAACTGGGTCATTGTTTCTGACCCATGACCCACCTGACCCAAAAGCAAATTTGACCCAGACCCAAATGACCCAATCGTTTTCGTGACCCAGACCCAGCTGACCCAAGGATTATCGTGACCCAGACCCAAATGATCCAATAAAATAACTCGACCTAAACTGACTTTACATTATCCTTTTGTGAAGTGTTTTTGAAACTGTGACACGGAGACACTGTATGGGCCAACACAATGTAAATTTGTAAATAATTGGCAAATAGTAGTCGGTAAATAATTAGTCAGAATCCAGCAAAAATTGTTCTGAAGCAGGTTGTAGGTTTGGAGTTCCTCAATCTTGTCATTTTGATTATTTTGCAATAATATATAGTTATTTTACTTGGAAGGCCTGATTGGCTGATATTGCAAAAACTTTAAAATTTTCGATGGAAGTGTACACATGGCTTTTATCACGCGAACCGACGCAAACATAATGGCAGGACACAGCTAACTATGTATTGATTTCAGAGAAACAATACTAAATTCAATTTAAAATTCGCGCCGGAGGCGCGAAACATTTTTTAGCATGGTTTACGTATACTTGGAACAATGCCAGATCTTCGAATTTAAAATTTGGTAAGACCCTGTGACCCAGACCCAAAATGACCTAATAAAAATTGCTGACCCAGACCCAAAGTGACCCACAGGAAGCTTGACCCAGACCCACACTGATCCAACCGGTTAGCAAAATTCGTGACCCAAGACCCAGTGACCCAAGCAAAAATGGCGACCCAAACGACCCATGACCCAGTGACCCATGACCCAATTTCCATCCCTGCTATATATAACAAGAAGAGTCAGGCACTAGTTCTCTTCAATTCTTGCGTAGTGGTGCTCCGACAACATACTGGAATGTTTCCCCGTTAGAAGGGGGGATAACAAAATAGGTCTCCGTTTGATGTGGGTAGCGCACAGAATTACGGTAGTTTCAGCTTGTTTCCAAAACGTTTTGTTTGATGGAAGGAGGGGGGTAGCCAAAAGAGGTCCCCGTTTGATGGGGTCGCCAACCGCCATTCAAATTCGGCCAATCTTAGCCTGTCTTGTCGATCCCCCAAACGGAGGCCGATAGTGGCTTACTCTTTTTGTATAGTGCAATTATGCAGTCTTGCTGCGACTATGTACTGCGATTCTCTAGAATCATGGTCGATTTGAGATAGCAATAAGCAAAACGCAGCCAAATAAACTTCCTGACTATTCTCCTTTCTAGCTCATTCTTCTGTCGTCTTCTGTGACCAGTGTGTTTCCTTTTTTTTTAGGAGGACAGTAGACTGGATAGAGATGCTCTTCGTCGACAGGGCGAGTATTCCATTTATGAGATGCTGAGACCCGGCGTAACAAGAATCAGCATTCCCTACTTTATGGACGATGCTGAGGTTGACTTTGTCATCGCCGCCGTGACCGCTGTAGCGAAGCACGGGTGGAAGCTTCTACCGCAGTATCGGCTGAACCCGGAAACCGGGGAATGGCATCACAGAAATCAGCTGGCCTTTGAAGACCGCAAATGGCTGGGTCACATTGACTATGCTCGTGGCCGAATGGAATTTCTGGACAAAGGAAAAGTTGAAAGCGATGACACGACCCTGCCAAAAAGTCTGCAAGAATGTCTGGATGAAGCCGATGCGATTTTCGCAAAATGCCCTGAAGTCGCCCGACGTTTCCCTTTACCAGACGAAAGTGCCCTGTTTAGAGATGAAGCTGCTCAACTTCGTTGGTTTCTGCTTTCCAGTGAGGCCAAGGATCTGCTGGGAAATCGCCAGATCCGGTCCAAGTCTCCTCCATTTACTCCGAAAGTCTACACTGAATTTACCGACGAAGCCCTGAGGAAAGAGATTGAACAGTGCTATCTTGAAAAAACCGACGAAGGAACCGTCCCATCTTCAGTACCCACAGCCAGCGAACCTCTGGGAAAGCCTAAACAGCTTGATACCATTCATTGGTCTTTGGCGGAGGAAAACGAAGAAGATGAAGAAGAAGCGGAGACACGAAAGGTTGAAACTGAAAATCCTGATGGTGCAAAGGAGTGTGTTCAGAATTGGCGAAGCGGTGGCCAGATCATCAAGGCAGTGCCAAGCTCAACAGACACATCCAATTCGGACAAGTATCAGTGGCACTGTCCGCCGAAAGAGATTTTCAAGCCATTTCTTCAGGCAGTACAGGATTTTGACATGATCAAAGATGGAGATCGTGTCCTGGTTTGTTTGTCCGGAGGGAAGGACTCTTTGTCACTTCTGCACGCCATGAAGCAATACTATCACTATGCAAAAAAGCAAGGAAAATCCTTTGAACTGGGCGCCATCACTGTGGACCCAGGATCTCCCTCCTATGATCCTCGACCGATGGTGGATTATCTGTTTCATCTAAATATTACGTATCTGTATGAAGAGCAAAGAATTTTGGATTTGGCTAAAAGTGTGCAAGAAGTGGACAGTATCTGTGCCTTCTGTAGTCGCATGAAGCGGGGTCGAATTTATGCAGCTGCTCGTCGAGAAGGATACAATGTTTTGGCGTTCGGTCAACATTTGGATGATCTGGCCGAAAGCTTCATGATGTCCGCTTTCTACAATGGATCCCTGAGAACCATGAAGGCTAATTATACTGTAAAAGAGGGCGACCTGAGAGTGATCAGACCGTTCGTGTTTGTTCGAGAGAGAGACTTGAGAAAATTCGCTGAAGGAAATGGTCTGCCTGTTATTCCAGAAAATTGTCCGGCCTGTTTTGATGCTCCGACTGAGCGAAACCGTGTTAAACAGATGCTGGCTTCCCAAGAAATCATTTTTCCCAATGTCTATTCTAGCCTCCGGTCGGCCATGGAGCCATTAATGAAGATGAAATCTGCCGGATCCATTGATGTATCCAAATTGTTGATGCAGCACAAACTTGAAGATTCTGACGACAGCAATGAAGAAGAAGATGGCACATGTGGACAGTAGATACTGTTTGACATTTTGTTTCAGAAAATGTTGTTGGTGTTTTAGACATCGGTTGGTTAGTATATAGTATATTCGAATGAAAATGAAATCCTTGTATTCCTAGGGTCTTTTGAATAAAGGGTAGAGTAGAGTTAAAATTAACTCGATCCTTTTCGAGAAGGAGTTAAAAGAGTTATTTAACTCTGTCCTTTTCAGGAATCGCGTGCAGAGTTAAAAAGCTGTGGAGTTAAATTTAACTCTACTCTTTTTCAGGAAAGGGTTAAACCTAACTCTGTTTAACTCTTTCTGAGCATTTTCTATTGAAATTTAAAACCAGGCAAAACACGCAGGTTAAGCAGAGTTAAAACTAACTCTATTCATGAAACCATGTCGTTAATTTCAACGCTGTCATTTTTAATTCCTTTTAACCCTACAGCTTTAAACCCTGCAGGGTTAAAGAGAGTTAAAACACGCAGAGTTCACTAAACTGCTTCATGAAACACGAACGCCCAGATAACTGAAAAGTAAAATTTACTATGTAATTAAAAATAGATATAATAATACAAATGACGGACGCTATGGTGCAAAACATTTTAGTTAAGCAAGCATAAACTCCTAATTTAAACTGGAAAATGCAATAATTACCGGCTCAGTATATACATTCATTAGCGAGAATTGCTTTAGCGAGAATTGCTTTAATGAGAATTGCTTTAGTGAGAATTGCTTTAGTGAGAATTGCTTTAGCGAGAATTGCTTTAGCGAGAAAAGCTTCCGTTTATGGAATCTATAAAGGTCAATTTTCACATTTTGTTTTGAGTCAGATCTAAATTATCATACGTATACACATTTTTATTTGACTACATTAGTTAATCAAGTATATATATGGTTATTGAAATATATAAATAATAGATACATAAAACATTCCAGGAATTTTTCTTGTGGGAGGGATCTTTAGTGGGTCCGGGGAGACACATTTGGGGGAGTTTTTCGAAAATTTTAAAAAAATGAAAATGCGCTATATATTGCTAAAAACGCGCTATGTAGTATTTGCCGAAAAACTTAGTTTTAGTGCAAAAATAAGCAGATTTAATGTTCTCTTTAATGTTTTAATGCAGATTCTCGCAGGCAGATCCTGAGAATTGTTGAAAAGTTGGCCTTTTCAGCGTATAACTTGGTACCAAAACGGGCACCCTTTTTGGTGAGGAACGAATTTGGGGGCGGTCGTTATGGAGGGCCCACTCTTAGTTGAATAAATCTAGTAAATAGTTTAGTTTTAACGGCATAAGACATTTCATCCACTCAGGGAATCTGTAACCACATATTTTATCCTATTTTGTTTTATAATTATATATATGCAGAGCAAACTAGGCAAACGCTCTGCCAGCTGAGCTAAAAGTGCCCATGTCTAAAAACCCTTGGCGCTGCGTTGCATTGAAGATTTTGGTCGAGGTTGAAACTAGGTCAAATCCGCAGTTATCTATTAAGAAACTCCCGAAAGCTAAACAAATTTAGATCTAAGAGCCATCCTTCGGCAATTTCTACTTTCTGATAATTGCATAATTGTATATATTGACTTGAACTTTCGCAAAAAGAGAAATATCTACGAAATTTCAAAGGGAGTTGCACCTTCTAAGTTAACGAAAAAGCAGAAAATTCTCCTGAAAATAACAGATACAGATTATGTAAGCTATAATTTTGCAAGAAACAATACTGTTATATTGAAACTTTATTGAAGAAAAGCAGAGGTTAACGCAAACGGGAGGTCTGGGGGTCAAAGCGCCTCCCCAACCCGGATAAGTAAGAAGCGCTACCGCCGGCGGGGACAAGGGGTAGGCAAACATTTTTACAGTTTAGCAGTTTTTACACTAAAATTTTAGGAAAATTTCTTCCTAAAATTAGGGCAAAATTTTGAAAATTTTTCTAAAAATTGAAGAGTTTGTTGCAAAATTTAAAAAAATCGCAATTTTAATAGAATTATACAAAGAATTCTACAAATTTATTCTTGAAGTAGAAGCCCCTGAAAATTTTACTTTAAGGTACAAGCCATCTCCAAATTTTCTGGATGCAAGCCCCTCAGGTTCTGACCCCATGCTGATGTATGCTGATTAGTGTTAACATTAGTATGATCTTCGTTTTGTAAATAACTTTTATAAAAGTTATTATATTAATAACAATCAAAAGTGTCTGCAAAACGTTAAGAGTAGTTTAATAACATTTACACTAATTGTAGGCCTGCTGCGCAGTAGAATTTTTATATATACTGTGCAAAAGGCGATTTCAGCGATTTTAAGGTTTTCTGCCATTTGTTGGTGATTCTTAAAATATAGTTTAAAGTTTTTATCTTTCTTACCCATTAAAGTCATAATAATGTTAGCACAAAATAAGGGCTGTGATATCATGTCATAAAATTAATCATTAATCAGCTATGGTCTGCAAAATGCAATGCTGCACTCTGGCATTTACAACCAGTTTCACTGATTCTATATCTTCAAATTGTGACAAACTTATGTTTACTTAATGAGTCATCCTGTGTCGGAAGTTGGAAAATTATAAATCTACGTGTAAATCATGCTCTGCCATCTTAAAGCGTTGGTTACATGCATTTATGCAAAAAGCTATCTTTTGCACAGTGGTTGCATGGAACGCAGATGGCTGAGCAAACATAAAAGACCTGCTGCGCTGAGGCGCAGCAGGAAAAACTAAAAACTTTATATATGACTAAAATTATTAAAATAGCAAGCAGCGAACTTGTATAAAACCTTAAAATTCGAATGAATGGAAAATAATTCTTTACTTATAATAACGCGCATTTTCTCACTAAAGCAATTCTCGCTAAAGCAATTCTCGCTAATGAATGCACACGACTGAGCCGACTAAAATTTTGTCATAGACTGAAAGCTAGCTCACTGCACTGCATTCAAACTGAAGCAAACCAAAAAACTCGTGATTTAGGTATTTCATTATGACAGGCATTACCAGGTTTACATCAACTTTTTAAAGTTAACTCCTTCGATGTTTGATTTTCGGTGTTGTTGAAGCCACAATTAGCTGCTTCTAAGTTGCAAAAATCATGAAATTCACTATTTCGTCACCCTAAAGTATCTGTTAATCAATAGCTATGTTTTTACAGAAAGCAGCTTGCCAAGATAATCAATGTGTAGGTGAGCGCTTAAACTTTAAAACCTTAAAGAACTATTTTGAAATACTATTCGAGCTAGGAAAGTCGTATACACAGTACACACAGAACTGAGAATTCAGCAATAATTTTTACATTCACTATAATGTTGCTAAGGAAAGACATTTTTAACTATCAAACATCCAAGCATGTGTGAAGCGGGTAACATTCAATGCCGAGAATTGCATAGCCGAGAACGGTCAATGATCATTACTTGCATTGCCGAGTAAGATTAACCATCATAGTTTGCATTGCCGAGAATGGCGTTGCTGAGAATTGCATTGCTGAGAATTGCATTGCCGAGAAAGTGCATTTTATGAAACCTGCTTTATCTATACTGCAAGCATATTCAGTCTTTAAATGCTACAATGCATTCTAAATTTCTAAGCAGTTGAGAAATTATGCAAATTTAATTCAAAGCTTTTATATTTTAATTTCATTAAATTGAATTGCAAAAATTAATTAGTTTATCAATGAAATTAATAATTAATGAATAAATTAAAATTAAGGAATTGCTAATCTCAGGATTGAAGGTAGCAAGATATTCGAACGGGATCTGGCTTCGAGTCGTGATGCGGAGCGTTCCTTCATGACCTGTTGACAAAGAGATCGCTTAAGCTCTTATAGTCTGATCTATTTTTTTGGTTTGGGCTCACCCACTTGTAGGCACACGTCGTGGCCCGTCAGTGGTGCTCTCCGCAGACCGCAGTCAAGAGGCGGAGAGACGAAGATCATGGACAGAAACATGATCCCCAAGCAGAACTACCATACGGTTATTTCAGTCACGTCCAAGGCAACAGCAGTCGTTTATCCGACTGCTGTTGCCCCCCGCTTGGTAATAGCAACTATGATGGCGGAAAGATAATAGCCTGCTCGGAAGGCAAAAGGGGTAAAAAATAGGCTGCAGAAGAGGAATCGTAAAGGAAGGCCGAGCACTCAGACAGGACAGATTGAAAAAGCGGTCTGAGAAGCTAACAATGCAAGTAAATGTTTTGGTTAATTAGCAATGTTTATTACTTATGATTGGAGAGTTTTAAAATTTTGAAAAATGTAGAATTTGTTTATTATTTGGAAGTTTTAGGTTTTCATTTAAAAATTTCAATCTACAGCAGCTCCTAATCAATGAAAATAATGATTTTCTTCAGGATGCAATAGAGACACCGGGGGACCTTTTTCACCCCCCCCCCCCATGCCCATCACATCCTGAGAACTCTAAACTTGAACAGTAGGAGCCGAATTGAACAAAGATCAGAGTAGATCATTTGTTCAGTTTGCGGATCCTAGGGATCCAAAATTACGTGCTTGTGGCCAACTGATGCATAGGTTACATTCTCACCTATGTTTGGCCTGTGCGGAAGCGATGAAAAGATCAGTTGTAAAGTTTGTATTATTAAATTAACCCTCAACAGTAGATGCCAAATTTATTTAACTCACAATCTTATTTCAGACTTTAAATCTCCTTTTCGACTTTCAATTAATTTACGGAAGCATGGGATTAAGCGCTCAATAGTTAACTTTAGCAGATGAAACAAAGTAGCAAAAATATCAGTAACTTATCTTTTAGAGTTTGTCCAGGGTCTCAGCCAGTGCCTTGGTAGCCCCTGGCACAGTAGGGGTGTTGTTCCTTACGCTTTTGGGGCCTATCATTTTGTGGATCATTTTCAATAAATATTCTCGTAAATAGATACGCCTCCAAAAGACTAAATTCCAGAAATACAAAAAGTGACTCTTGTTATTTACTAATGTTGCGATCTTTTAAACAGGTGACAAAACAAAACGTATCGACCAATACGAGCTGAAAACCTGACCCACAATTACTGTGGGTTTCATACTTTCATACTTTACTGTTGGTAGTCTTCCCACACGCGGTGAGGTGAAGTGTACCTAAAGAGCTCACTAGCGACATAGCTGGCAACATTCAGCTTGTGCAGGAGTAAAACCTAGCTTGCAACCGTCCTGAAAACACGGATTGGAAGAAAATGTTGAATAAGAAAGATTTAGAGAAAATTTAACATTTATTCGAAAACTTAGCTGTGGTTGAGCAGCCGACTTCGCCAGTTGTTCATAGTCTGATCTATTGACCAGTAACCGCAAAGTTGCCATCTGCAATCCCACTCTTTCCCCGCCCAATGCAGTTACTAAAAATTAGTTAAAATTTATTATATAATTTAATTTTGCATGCAACCCTCTTATTGCCGTGCCGGCCGAGTGGTTAAGGCGTTCGACTTCGGATCCGATAGTTCGAGGTTCGAATCCCCGCTGCCACAAAGCTTTCACAAATCCCCTTGAGCAAGGGACTAAGTACATGTCGGTTCGCCGTGAGCTGTAGCCAACCCAGCTATCCATCCTTAATTGGTCGGTAAATGGGTACCACTATTGTGGGAAGGTAACAGGAGTCCGTTTAGGGCTTAAAGCCTTGAAGGGCTGGCCCCCCTTCCACGGATGCAGCCATCCTTTGAGGTGACACTCCTGGCTCTACGGCTGTGTATCCGGGGATGAGCACCGGCACCCCTTGTCCCTGAAGCAGGGATGGAGATATTCTCCAGGGGTCACCTTTACCTTTACCCTCTTATTGGGGCTTTCTGCAAAAAAGAAAAATGCTTTAATTTAAAGCTTTAATAAACATGTGCACATTTCCCACCTGCTCTGAACATGTTTTGTAACCTTATAAGAGAGTAACATACTTGCCGCATAAATAAAGCAAGTTTCATAAAATACACTCTCGCCAATGCAATTCTCAGCATTGAAGATACCCCATGTGAAGCATTTGTAATGAAAGGAGTTTCAAAAAAGGTTAAAAAGTGAATTTCAAGAACTAAATGATGAATAAAGAATCATACGGAGAAATGAATACTCCAGTATTAAGAAGATGACGAGTCCTGATTTAGTAATGATTAAGTTGATTGGAATTAATGTCTAGGATATTGGATGTATTTTGTTATGTCTTGTTCTGAATTGCCAGAGTTGTCAGGTGAAAAGTACTATTCATTCAATATAGGGACTAAGATTTTAGATCTAGGCACTAAATAAGTTAACAGTGAAGGAAAACCTAAACGCGCAGTGGATACGAATAGCATAAGAAAAATCAGTTTTAATAGTTAACAGAAGCCTCAACGGCCTTTAATTGTACTAACCCCTTTTTACTAATACGAAGTTACGAACACCAGCTAAAAGGGTAGTTACCTTTAATAAGTCCGAGATGAAATTACAAATCCCAGTTAAAAGGGTAGTTACCCTCAATAAGTCCGAGATAGGACTCTCAATTCCCCTCTTTCCGGTCGGAAATGCCTAATAATCAACTGCCGGAATGTTCCCCAGTTTTATTGGAAAAATAAAAGTCTTTTATGTCCTCAAAATCGGAGTTTAAGTGTTAATAAAGAGTATTAATGCGAAAATCATCGAAAAAATAGCAGATTAGTAGAAGATGGTTCAATATTAGGTACTAAATAGCTAGATACGTAGTTAGATAGGGTAAATAAGTGTTAATTAGTGATGTTTAGCTAATATTTGGTTAAATTTTGTAATTTTGGTCCGAAACATGACTTGGGCTCATATGAAAGAGAATTTGATCCTGATTCCAAAAATGCAAACCCGACTTTTCAACTCCCAAAAATAAGAAAGTTACAAGTAAAAATGTTTTTATAAGATTACTTTTTGTTTCGTAATCTTATCACTCCAAAAAGGAGTGTTCTAAAAAGCCCTTTTTATTCGGTTTGACTTAAGTCAAACCTTTCCTTTTTTATTGTCTAGGAGGTTGTCTACCTCCTAGACTACACCTCAGTCAGGTGTTGTTTTCTTTTCCTTTCTACACTGCTAGGCCTCTTTCTTCTTGGGCCTAGCAGTTGTCCTCGCATGAACTTTTGGCCGAGGACAAAGGCCAACAAAGAAAGGAAAAGAAAATAGCAGTATTAGCCCAAGTGATGCCAGTTAGAGGGGGCTAATCCCCTTTATTATTAAAATAAATATTAAACTAAGTAGCTAGATATACGTAAGAGAGTGTGTAGTTTATGATGATGTAATTTTTAACTTACGGAAAATTATGTATAAACGGTAATAATTCGACAAAGTTAAGAAAATTCCCCAATTTCTCCCTTTGGTTACCTTTATGTGTTAAAGAAAATTTCGCAAAGTTTCGCCGAGTTTCAGCACCCGAAATTTATCAAAAAAGGGGTCAGTTGGGGGGTAATATTTTCTAAATCTCATTAATTTCGACCCTTGATGGCCAGCTGGCTCAGCCCGCCGCTGCGCCCCACGTGCAAAAGGTGGCAAGCTTCTAGAAAGTTCTAGAACTTTCTAGAAGCTTTGCCTTAAAAATAAAAGAAAAGTTCGCCGCAACCCGATTTAATGACCTGTCACCGAGCTGTCAGAGAGCTGTCAGCTCGGTCCAAAACTTTTCCAAATCGTCAGTGTTCGCTTGAGCAGCAACCTCAGGAGGTTGCTTTCCCCTCTCCCCTCTGATGCGTCTCCGCTGTGTGCCAGAGTTTTGGCACGGAGATTTAAACGCATCTTCCCCAGGTTAGGGTAAAAGACTAGGGACTTTTCTAGCCTTCGGGCTAGAAAAGAGATTGAGACCAACCGCGAACACACTCAATTGAGGGCCAAATGGGTTTTTTTATGCCCGGCCAGGAAACTACAACGAGGAAAAAATCTAGGAAGAAATAAGGGCCACCTTTTTGGCCGTAATTTTTACTACTTTGGGCCTTCGGGCCAACTTTTATAATTGTAATTTTTTGGGGCCGTTCGGCCAATTTTTTCTATGATATATGGGCCTTCGGGCCAAGCTTTTGCGTATCATTTTAAGCCTACGGGCAGGAATTTTCCCTTTTTTCTGATACAAGGCCTTTTGGCCAATTTTTTCAGTTTTCTAGCATGAGTGGGCCCAAGGCCAATTTTAGTTTATTCTTATATTTTATTTTATGATTTTCTGTTACGGGGCAGCTCATGTAAACCCCTCCTGTTCGATGGAGGTCTTGAGTTTTGCCCCTTATTTATTATTTCATCCTTTTACTTTTATGATTTCCTTTTTGAAGGCAGCTCATGTAAACTCCTCCTGTGTGATGGGGGTCTTGAGATTTGCCTAGCCACTTTTATTTTTATGTTACTTTTTCATTTAAACTTTCGGTCAAGCCACGACCTCTGAATTATAGTTTATTTTTACTAGGGCCTTTAGAGGCCAGAAAAGAATGATATGTTTTGCAGTTTTTGGGAAGAAATGAGTGGGGACCCCACCTTCTTAAGATGAGTTAGTGGGTCTCCAAAAGTATGACCCTTAAAGAGAATATAAGCTAGTTTTAAGGCTTGTTCCCCACAGCCGGCAACTAGGAGTTGCCGGCCATATTCTTACTCCAGGTGCAGTTAATCCAGAAACTTTATTGTTCTGTATTATGTCGTTTATTTCAGCTTTAGGTCGGTTCCAAAACCATAGGTCCTTAAAAGCCTAGGATGTTTAACTCGAATTCTAAAAGCTATGAGTTGTTCTAATTAATTAATTATTGAGAAGCTTTAAAAGGGAATGACCGGCTTCCCTGCCCAATTGTTTATGTTTTAATATTAATCTGTTGTAGTAGTTTTCTTTGTAGTAATGATTGCTTGGCAATCATTACTCACATGGCTTTCATAAAATTCCCAAACAATTCTCTCAAAATACCACAAACTTCTCAAACTTCCGCGCTAAAAGACGAGTTTTAAAACATTAAAACTCGCACCAAAGTTTTCACAAAAAGTTTCTCATAACCTAATAATTAAGATTGTCAGGATGTGTTTAAAATAGTAGCTAGGAAATTAATAATATTAGTTGTAGCCAGTATTAGGAATTGTCGTATTTGCAGTTGTAATTAGTCTGGTAACTAGAAATAGTTAAGTAACGATTAGCTAAGAAATTGTATGATTGCGTGTGTACGAGTGTATGAATGATTTTTGTGTGAACCTCTGTGACTGTATGTGTGTCATGACTCGCGGAAACTCCTTCTGTTTGACGAAGGTTGCGAGCACTGCCAAGTGAACGAAAATTCAGATATTAGGCAGGATAAAGGTATGTTTGTGGTTCGTGTGAACGAATGTATCTAGGGTTTGATATGAGTGTATTCTAGTCTAAATGGTGTATAAGTGTAGCATGAATGTTCATTAATTAGCAGTCCAAATGTTTGCATAATTGTTGTTAGAGATTGTTTAGCTAGGAAATAAGAGCACGTAGTTAAGTATTAACTTGTTTAGGATATGTGTGAATGTTACAGTTCGAATAATAGGTTGGAATTAACGAGAATGTGGTCGTCTGAATGCATAGCGATTGCCTGTAAGCGCGGTTTGTGTGAAGTACCGGGATTATCCCAAAACTTAGGTAATAGGCAGGAAAAAATAATAATAACCAAGTTTGTATGTATGTTTGAAAGTTCATGAATGCGGAATTACGTAAGCAATTTAGGTTTTAGGTTACAATAGGAAATATGCAAATGAGGTATGAGCACTAGAATCTAAGGTCACAGGGACCCCACATTAGGCTCGTGGCAGTCCGCACTGGGATATCCCCGATTCGTCCGCGTAAGCTACTCTGTTTTAAGAGTGCGGACGAATCGCATAAAAAGGGATTATGTAAATTGTCAATTTTGCATTAGTTAACGCGTCTTGTGTCAAATAGTACTCAGAAGTACTATGTTCATCGGATATGCATACTGTCAGTTTATTTCCAAATGAAACAAATGTATCTATAGCCAATACCAACTAGCTAGGTCAAATCCTCTTAGTAATTAGCTCCTAATAATGACTACAGTTGCAGATCTGCCATGCGCAAGAGGTGTAGCCGTATTACGTAAGGATAGTATTAATAGTAATTCTCTAGGTAAGGTATTGTTGGTTTATTTCTAAAACAAGTGAAAGCCATTATTGCCATTTCTAGTTTAGTCGGTTAAGTTCAGTTTGTGTTCAGCCTGTAATAATGACTACAATCGCGAGTAGGTGCTGTTTCACATTTGCACCATATCTGAAGTTAAGAGTAACAAACCCAGGTTGCTTAATAGTTGGTACAGTTGAAAAATCAACTGTACGAAATGTTCACATTTAATATTAATTCAGGTTTTGTCAACTACTCTCAAATGGCAATAATGGACATCGAAAATCAATAATCTTGTATGGTGTTGCTTAATAATTAATGGTATACCTGAAATAGAGGAATTAATAAATAAGTACGTAGGAAATATGGATAGGGTAAAATGAACCATCTTCTCATCAAACCAACCTTTTATCTTTTACTATTCTAGTTTCAAATCATGTGATATTTCAATTACAGGGAGTTGTTACTGCCCTGAACTCTGGGGCCAGAAAGAGGCCCCAAACGTCTTGATGTTGTTATGAAAATTACGTGATTGCATTAGGAAAGTATACGGATAACCACAAATTATCTAGTTATTGTCAAGCCATTATAAATTACGGATTTACGTTCATCTTGGTGTTCCAACCTGGAACAGTGCAAAAATGGAGTATACGAAGTGAAATCACATCTTTATTGCAATTTCCTGCATGGAATTGCAGGAAATTGCTCTAAAACTGCATTCGTGTTCAAACGTTTCCAGAATTGTAATGTACCGCTCAATTCTTTCAATTCTGTATCAAAATGACAGAAATTTCGCTAATTATGACTAACTTAAGTCTCACAAGTTCAGTTTTGATCTCAGAAAGCCAGAAAGTGAGTAATGGTTGCTGGGTTCGAATCCCGCACCATAATTGTGTAACTAATGGGTTTTAACCCATTTGATTCAGGTGCGGAGGTGAGCATCTATCCTGCCGAAGTCACGCGTCGATTGTCTAGTATTTGGAGCCTCAGAGCTATTAATTTGGTCAGATAATTATTTGGTATTCAGTCCGGATAAAGGACGTGTTCAACGAGTTTGGTTTTGGATCAGTCACAGTCAGATAAGGTACTTTGAGAGAGTCAGATCAGACGGTTTTTGCAACGGTCAAGGCAGGAACGATCGCAAACAGCACCGGAATCTAGTGTGGGACCTAAAACCTAAAAGAAGAGAACTTAATCTTTATTTTTCAATTATCAACCCTAAAAAAGATGATCTCTGCTTTTGCCCTTCTTGCTCTGCTTGGGTGGGAATTCCCCATTGGTCTGTTCTAGAAGTCAAGTAGCGCCGGAAGATCTAAAAGAAGATAATTTATTAGATTAAATTAATTAATTGTTAAAGTTTATATAACCGTACCAGGCATTCCCCCAACCGGACCGTCCCCTGTGCTAGACCCCTCAGGTTTTCCGAATAGCATCCGGGAACAGTGCGCTGTGTGCTCCGCTATAGGAGATTGGAACAGCATTCTTGGGCTCACCCAAGGACCGGAATTTGTGTGTGTCTCAAATTAATTATCATTAATCATTATTGCTATTATTATTATTATTATCATTGATAGTGTTGTCCTTGTTTTAAAGGACTGATAAAGAGATAGACTACACGAACACAAGCATATAGGGAAAGCACAGAGTTTAGCAGTAGAGTATAACAGTTGAGAGTAGAAGTCTAATAGCACAGAAGAAGAAGAAGAAGAAGTAATAGCAAAGAGTCGAAGTCTAAAGTCTTGTCCCTCAACCAAAATAATAACTAAAGGTTTGAAGTTTAGCTGGCAACTCTGGCAACCTTGTGATCTATATCTTGTACGTCTAGTTATATAATCCTTGTAGTAACCTATAGTAACATTGTCAGTATCATTATTGTCAATTGTAATACCCCCATTTATCTAACCATTGTAACTGTTGAGAATTATATTAATTCTTAATAAATTTAAGTGTGCCTCAGCAAGCGTTTAATCTAGGGTGCACACATACACTGGACAAAGCCATTGGATCAGGATCAACCGTCCCCCTATACAAGTAAGTGAAGGATCTCGAGTTTGAGATCCCAATCCCTGATCATCAAAGGAAGCCGAGACGAATTATCCAGTTGTATATCTTGATCAGTCTATCAAGATACGTATCAGGACTCACTGTTGTGAACTGATACTAATCCAGTTTCAAGAAAGACAGGCATCGACCCCGCTTGTCTCTACCTCTCCATCCCTATCCATCAAACGAACTCACAACCAGGACCCCATCCGGGTTGGCTACAAGGATACCCATTTCTGGACAAACCACCTTTTGGGCATCCTGTGTCTAAGTTTGCTAATCCCAGCAGACGCGCTGACCCTCCGTGTAAAGGATTAAGGTTGCTATAGAACCCTAACCGACTAGGCTGAACCAGAACAAAGAAGAAAGCAAATTTTAATTCAGATCAAAGCAACTTCATTTTATCAAATTCTTCCCACAAAAACCTTCCTTTCATACCCACACCCAACTTTCTTAATTATTTTTCCCTTCACCAACACATTTTTTTTCTTAACAACCCCACGGTTATTTCAGTCACGCCCAAGGCAACAGCAGTCGTTTATCCGACTGCAGTTGCCCCCCGCTTGGTAATAGCAACTATGATGGCGGAAAGCTAATAGCCTGCTCGGAAGGCAAAAGGGATAAAAACGGGGCTGCAGAAGCGGAATCGGTTGGGGAGGCCGAGCTCTAAGATAGGAAAGGTTGAAACGTGCGGTCTGAGAAGCTTCAAATGCAACTTTTGGACATCAGTGTTAAATATGTATGATTGGAAAACCTCTTCTTTCTTGACAACCTCTGTCTCAGAGTCGTCTATTTGTTGTTGTATGTAACCGTGCGCTACTATTGCATGCTAGCATTGCTGCTTCTACATTGCAGAATTGCATCTCATACTAGTCTTTTTAAAGAAACCTATATAGACACCAACAACAAGTCAATTAACTTAGCTGGATCTTAAAGATGCCACTGTAGAGCGTTTCCATCCTGAGATTGTCCGAGATTGACTGAGATTTCCGAGATTGACATTCTCTCTCCTCTCTTGCAGTCGCTATGAGACTTGCACTTGTCCCCCATTTCTATGCCAAATTGAACATAAGACATCAAATTCTCAAAAGAAACAAGCAGTAAGACGAGGTCATTAATTTGTTGTGTGGTTGTTGTTATTGTTTGTTGTTCCAAAATTGAGTGAAAACTGTTAGTATGTACAACCACAACGCACATTTGAAATTGTGTCAAATTATCCTGAACCCACAACGACTAACCAATGACAATATTTGTTGCTTCAGTTTTTGTTGCTAAGTTAATTTAAAGAGGTTTAAAGTCACTAAAATTCATTTACAATTAACACATGAACGCTAACTTATCTTTATTCCAAAAAACGCGGCCGTTCCTTCGATGTAGTAGATCGGATCTGAATTGTTTACGCTAAAGCAATGAAATAGGCTACTTAATAAAATAAAAATAGGTGAAACAAAATATTTTAAACATGCTGCATTCTTAAAAATAATTAAATTAATTAAATTAAAATAATTAATTATAATTATAAATAAGCTCTAAATTATTTTTATAAGTTATTCAACTCCACTTTATGAATGCAAATTTGAAGTATGAGAGCTGGCAACATGAAAAGCCGAATCACCGGGACACTACAACTAACCGAAAGCTCAATTTTTTTCTAAAATGGTTAATTGAAGTGCTATTAAAGCGCTAATTTTGCCATGAAAATCATTGTAAACTAAACAATTTGAAACTGTAGACTTATGAAAGGGCATTTAAATAAATGTTAGCCGAACCAAGAGAGTATGATACCAAGAGTAAGACACTCAACTCTTGCTAACAGAATAAGCTTGCAAGATGCTCGAAACATTAAACCGAAATCTCGGGAGGGGGGGCTTCTCAGCCTGTAAGCATACAAAACTGACTTTTTTTATTAACGGGCGTTTTCGACAAATTAAATACTATATAACTTGAGCTGTGAAAATCGTACAGCAATAATTTTTATGTAATTATGTTGAGTAGAACGAGATCTTTTTAACGATATAAAAATTATATAGTTCTGTTTAGGCAATCCCTCATAAATTCAGCAACAACGTAAGGCATTTCTAAGAAATGATGAAATTCTCAGAAATTTCGTGGCAAGGATGCTTTATTGCCGGTTTTGTAATAGATTACCTAAACCGAACTATATAATTTTTATATCGTTAAAAAGATCTCGTTCTACGCAACATGATATAAAAAATATTGCTGTACAATTTTCCTAGCTCAACTTATAGTATTTAATTTGTCGAAAACGCCCGTTGTTAAAAAAGTCCGCGTTGTATGTTTACATGCTGGGAACCCCCCCGAGATTTCGGCCTTAATGTTTCGAGCATCTTGCAAGCTTATTCAATTAGGAAGAGCTGAGTGTCTTACTCTTGCTATTATAAACTCTTGGCCGAACTTTTTCCAAACGTTGGGAGGTTTTTTAAAATTCTCAAATAGTGAAAAGTTGGCCGAAAAGTTGGACATTGAGCAAAAATTATAATATTTTTAACTCTTTTCACGTATGCAGAGAGTTAATTTTAACTATACCAGTTTTAACTCTTTTAACTTTTTCGCGAAAGTACAGAGCTAACTCTGAGTTAGAGTTTTAACTCTTTTAACTCTTTGATTTTTAACCCTGCAGAATTAAGAGTTAAAAACAGGCAGAGTTAAATTTAATCCTGCGCATTCATGAAAAGGGTTAAAAGAATTTAACTCTACTCTATCCATTCGCGAAAAGGCCCTTAGTCTCCCAGTATACATGTAGACGAGCCACCGGATTGGTTGTTATGGCTGGAAAGGGGACACGAAAATGAAGTTTTTTGCAGCATCAGTAGCCTTGCCCCTAAAATCCCTAAAGGCCTAGCCTAACGGAAAAAACTGCGATTTTGTTTTGTTTTGATCGATTTCTCAAAACTACCCAGTGGATTGGCCTAATTGGCAGTGCGAAAATTCTCACCATTGCGGATGGAAATTTTTTGGTTTGAGCTAAAACGTCGCCAGTTGCAACTAAACCTAATGCTAAGTTGAGAAACTTGGTGTCATTACCCATTTGGCTAGAAAACCAGCTATTGAACCAAATCCAAAAAATGCCCCTCGGCCCATATGTCCTTCATAGTTCATATCATGGCATAAAAAGAAATTTTGCCCGATTCTGCAGTTTTCAGAAATTAGTACTTGTAGACAGACACGAGACCAGACTTTCTTTATTCAAAGCAAATATATAAAACGAGACAATGTGCAAGTGTTGTTGACCGGCAGCGCAAAAATATTACCGTCCGGACTTATATCTTTATGAAGTGCCATCCAGTGTTTTAGAACGGCCGGCATGAGCATTGAGTTCACATTCAGTCTTATATTTGTTTTGTGAAAATTTTCTCACAACTCAAATTTCAGCGTTGACTGCGAATATCAGTGCTAAGCCGCCGGTGGGTCTCCGGCTGAACGGACAGATCCTCAGCCGGCCAGCTGCCGGCTGCGCAGCCGTTCTAAAACACTAGTGCAGTCGCCGTGCTAGTAATGTCGATGTATGTAAATAGATGTTTTAATTTTTAATACATTTTTATATACTGAGTCTAAGTACTTGTTCCGGAAACGACCGGCCTATCGAAAATTTCGACCGGTAAACAACACTAATACACAGTTTATAATAAAACGATAAAATGAAGTCATCTCCATTGTTATTGCACATTATTCTCCTTCTGGGAAAACCAAACAGCGATTCTTATTAGACAGTCGATAAACGTGAGAAAAGTATTTTACTTCCAAAAGTCCATTTTCATTGCCTGGAGTAAGAATGACCCCGTTTGTGGAAATATAGAATTTGAGGCCGTCCGTAAGCGCCCTCTGTAAATCGATGTAGATCAGAACCTATAATGTTTATACAACTGAAATTTAAATGAAAATGTGACACATAGTAAAAATTGAATCGGTGTACAGCCCTTACGTCAATGCTATTCTTAGTTGTACCGTCCGCAACACGGTAGAACAACGGCAATGCAGATGCACTCCATACCAACTAAAAAACAAGTCTAAGACAACCAAGCAGTAAAGCACCCTTAGCAATTCGACCACAGTGCCCTGAGAATGTTTCTGTGTTTTTCTTTCAAGAACGCATTTCATATTTTTGACACTTTACCGACCCCCTCCGTGAACGACCGCCATCCTGTGTCTATGCCCAATCCAATATCAAACAACCACGGAAAAGGACAGACAACTGGACATAGTGATATTAAGACACAACTTAGATCAGGAGGACTATAGGTCTGCCCACTGCCTTCCCGGTAATGGTCGATGTGTGTTGGCCAAAAGTTGGATATGGAGGTTCGACCAAATCAGTTCGAGACTTTCATTTCGCAGTAAAAGTAACTGAAATGCTATCTCTTGCCAGAATCCAATGAAGGTTAACGCCTCTGTCACCCCTGCTTGTTCGCATTATTAAATGATAAAATAAATTCTAAATTAGTCTGTCTGTCTCCTGCAACAAAATTGAGATATATATATCATACTTCATGTAAACTAAATTGTTGTTTCTGTGTACATAACTGACTTCAGAATTTCTCCGCATTCCACTGATCACACTTTGATCGTCTGGTTCTCCAGAAGCCAGATGAATGTGATTTCTGTTCATTCTGGACAAACCGACGGACTTGATTGACAGCCAAGCAGACCAGCTGGTGCCGTGAACAGCTGCAGGAACTTGAGAAGGGTCAGTGAGAGGCTCCAGTTCCAGATGTTCAATATTGGCAATCGAATGACCTTGATTGGCTCGAATCTGTAGGTTTCCGTCACCGTTTCTTCTGGAAAATATTTAACACATGATTCACACAAGAACAGAATGCAAGTCGATCACTGCTCTAAATCAACTCCTAGTTCTAAGCTAACTACAAATCTTTTCAAACTTCTTTTGAATAACAAAGGGCGTCACATTACAAATTTCTTCAAAAATATGTTTGTCAAAATCTTTGAAATAAACATTTACATACTTAGTGTATGCACTTTATTGAAAAACAATTGTTTCCAGCTAATAAAATTTTTCTAACCACAAAAGGTACAAAGACAATCTCCATCTGACATGAGATTAAGGAAAACAGCCTACGTAAGAGTGAATCTTTGTTTATCATTGCTGGCAACAACTCGCTCTATGTCGGCAACAGTATATCTACTGAACTGTCTCAACGACAGCAGATCATTTACGCTGGCGAAACCGCCGCTGTCGAGGCTAATGTTTACGTCAGCGGCTCCATGACGCAGTATCCAGCTTAAGGTTTTGGACAACTTGACGTCAGCGCTCATCCACACTTCGCTTATTCTCCTAAAAAATTTATTTTCAATAAAATAAACAGAGTTTGTGGCAGGAGGCTTGTTCGAAGAGGGTCCTAGGGGCAAGAAATTTTACTAAAAAATGTTACAAATTGTGCTATTTTTGTAGTATACATACACTAAAAAGGATGTTTTCTACTACAATAGCAGATCCAGTGGCCAAATAGTTATGGTGCTGGTATCTTCTACGAAAAAACTATTTTGGCAAAACTGCGATTATTTTGTTTTGAACAGATTTCTAAACTTCCCAATGGATTAGGGTAATTTTTGACAGAATTAGAATTCGCACTATTGCGGAGGGACATTTTTCTTGGTTTGAGCTAGTTCTCCGTTTATATACGAAAAAACTCAATGCAAAATTGCGAAATTTCGTGTCACTGCACATTTGCCGACTTTCTGGAGTATTGAGACTTGAGCCAAATCCAAAAAATGTCTCTCGGCCCACATGTATTTCATATCATAGCACAAGAAGAAATTGTGGCCGATTCAAAACAATGAACCCTAAACAGGATAAAATGAAAATCTCTGAAACTTTGGCCCCTCAAACAGTTTTCATGGCAAGCTCTGTCACCAAATGGGACTGCCACTGTGACAGCATGATGGGACTATATGGGGAAGACTTGGGAGTAGTGTTGCCCACAGGCCCCGTCCAGACCGACTGGCTGTTGGCCGGTCCAGAGTGGGCCGGCCGGCCAGATACAGGAAGGTCGGCCGGCCGGTAATCAAGGGGCCGGTCAAATACGGGGCGGCCCACCAGCCAGTGCCTGTTTCAGCGGCTTGTCGCATTAAACTTGCTAAAATCTGCCTTGAAAACTATTAAATATATATCTTATATTTTACTTGTAATTTTGGATAACCGGTGAAGTGGCATTGGCCGGCCGGTGAGGACAAGCGCACCGGCGGCCGTTCTTGGATGAAAACGATTTGTAGGTACCGCGAGTGACGAATTTGTCACCTTTGTCAAAAGCTGTAATAATGTCAAAATTACACTGCGAGAGACAACTCAGTGTCACCTGGTCAGTTCGAGTCAGAAGTTTCTTTAGAATTGAAATACACATCAATTACAAAATCCTTGAAAACTTCAGGAACTGTTTAGCCACTGTTTATTTGCAGCCGATTATCACCAAATTCTATTACTTCATATCCATATTAAACTCACAATTATTGGGTGGCATTTACAATATTTTCAACAAACATTGAGCCGCTTCAAAAACTCAATAACTAGGTCTGCAAACATCTGAAAAATTGTACTCTTCCTAAATTCGCTAAGCAATTTTTAGAAACCAAAATTAGCTTAATTGTATCCATTGAAAAGAAAAATGTTAGTCAAAATTTGGAGGTAAAACAGGACTTTCTAATTCCAAGTAAGGAGTGATAAGCAATAAAATATTTCTAAAATGAACTCGGTCTAATGCATGATAACTAGTTTCTAAAATATCCAAGTACCCGGTGTGAAAATAAGAACGGGCCCGGGCCCGGCCAGATCTGAAAAACTGGACGAGGATCTAACTCTTGCCGGATATCAAGAATGCGAAGTGAAGTGAAATTATTTTTGTTAGCTCAGTAAAGCATTAAACTCTTTGTTAGTTTCACAAGATTACTCTAAAGGACGAACTTTTCGAAACCACATCATAACTAGCCTAAACGGGACTTTCAAACTAATACTAACTGAAAATAAGAAGGTACAAACACGACAAATATATAAATTTTTAATGTTAAAAATAAATTAAATACACACAAACGCAACGAGTATATATATATACATTACTTAAAAATAAAAATCAAACAGCAGTATGCTGGGTTTCACATTGTTCCAATGTAAAATAAAATCATTTCACTAAAGCTGACTAGACTTGGCGTTTTCACGCTTTTCTTCAGACTGAGCTGATTGAACGCCAGGCAATGATTCTTCAGAATTGGAAATCAGACCATCTAATTCGCTCTAAAAGTGACACACAACTTGCAAAGACACGCAAAAGTTCATAATTCTATGATTATATGAAGAAAAGTACGCCACTTGGCTACCATTATAATCTCTTCTTATACCGGACCGGTGTGATAGAATAAGCGAACGTTTTCAAATATGGGTGACGGTGATGGGGGCGGTTGACAAAAGAAACCCCCTCATTTATGTCTACGGCAGTTTCCATTTATTGCAGAAACGGCCCTCCATTTGGGGGGGGGGTGGCAATTCGGTTCCTGTTTGACAAACAGCAATCAGATTGCAGAAGCACCCTATCCATTTGTATCAAGTAAATTAATGTTCTAGTCGGAGTACCGCTCCCCAAGCACTGGTCAGAATAACCTCGCGGTTAAATCATCTTCATCTTCTTCTCATAATACAAAATTCAATGCACACTTGACTGACACTCATTAATTCAAGTCGTCACCTTCTCGACGACTACCACGAGTAAGGCATTCTTTGTAGATTTTATTAAATTTCGATGATATACAAAATTAAACATTGAATCCTCAGTCAATCGGGTACAACTATTAAGAAAACCAAACAGCTTTACATACTTTGCAGACTAATAAGAAATGAAATACCTCCCAGCCCAGTACTTTGGCAAAAGCGCGACAACCATCATCACAGTTACCAATCCAACACGCATCACTAAAAAACCAAAGGTTAGTTCCAGATGCAATTTGACAATTTATGCTTCTTCGGTTAGAAATTTCTCAACAATTTTTCTTGAAGATTCTCAAGCATAATCAACTCTGGAGAGTTGTGCACGGAGAAAGTAGCCACAAAGAGTCTTCGTTGACTGATGAAAAGAACATTCAATGGGGAGAGACAAAGGTTAGCGCCCTCATACAGCCTCTTAGCTGAGTAGCCCGGCAATAACAACAACAACAAGAATAACATTCAATGCATCTCTCGTATCTCAAGTTAGTATGTACAGTAAAAGATACAAAAATATGGCCACCAGCGTCAGGAGAACTAAAGACACAGAACTTGCAGCCTAACCGACAATAAAAGCCACATCTGTTGACTGTTTTTGGACGCAACACAAATTACTAGAATCTTCTACAAACGACCGACCAACCAACCGAGTGTTATCCGGATTATCAAAGTCGAGCCCAGACGTAATGCCCATTAGTCGACTCAATAGATCCGCCTAAAATAAACCAACACACGATATGTATGTATCTTCCTGATACACAAGATCAGTCACAGTGCAAATGCCAATCAACAAAATGCACGACATATTGCTTCTGTCCAATCATTCTGCCTCACACCAGAGAATCTGAGTCCTTGGTATAAATACGGGAATAAAGACTCTGGCCCTGGTGGAGGTTTCTGACAAGGCGGTCGCTGAGGAAGACTGGCTTCTTTGGAAGTCAACGAATTTAATAGGACGACCATCATTGACCGATGAAAACAACAACAAACACAGCGTTTGGCAAAAATCTAAATTCATACTTCTCCAACCTTTTCCTTGTTAATCAGGAGCCGTGGTACGTTCTTGCCAACTCTGAAAGACAAATACGTATAGATAAATATCTAACAAAGTTTGATTTTTTAAAATACCCAGGGTATTTGTTACACCACGAAATTGACCTTCCCCCCCCCCCGAAAATGCCTCCCCCCCGGAATTTTGGTCTTCCTCCCTACTGACTTACTGAGGTCTACATTTTTGCCAAAAATGGGCAAATTTTCAAACATGTTTGGGCTTCGCCGGAGATATTTTCGTAAAAATGGCTATTTTAGGCTAAATCCTGGCATTTTTGAGAACTTTTTGCGTTTCTACCTGCAAACAACGACAAACATACCAATTTTGGCTCATTTTAACAAAAAATCTTTGCCCCTCCCCTTCGGAGGCCGGGGGCCCTCCCCGGGAAGCCCTCCCCCCGAAAACTCCTCAAAACTACCCTGGCTGACCAAATTTTACAGTGGAGTTTTCAACGGTGGAAACTGCTAACAGTGATGAAGCGTAAACACTCACTGATAATTCTAACTCCAATAAATCACAGTATCCGACTAGGCCCTGCTTTTTCCTAGTTCAAAATTTTTGGAGAGGGGAGGGGCGGGCTAACATGAGGGAACAAATTTCTGGAGAGAACACTTGTTCATAAAATCGCTTTCAAACCTCATCCTCCTGCTGGCAAAAAATGTAAAACAACCTTTAACCTAAACCTAAGCTAAAATGGTCGGCTAAAATATCTAAAAAAAATCGGCTAGTAGTGTACTACTATCGGAAAGTAGTACAAAGAAAATTTAATATTTAAATTACTAAATTTAATCTATGGTACTGCTTTAGTTTATTTTTAGAAAGAGTCCTCCAATGGCTGAACTCACCAACAGCAAATCACACTGCAGAGGCCCTCCTCCCCCGCCGAGAAGGGTAGCCGTCTGACGAAAGTCTGGCAACATCCCTCCCACACACACTAAATAGGCGTGTACAATAATCACACAAATGCTGTTTAAATGCTACGTATTATCTCTTGGTATTACCTATGAATAAGAGAAGCAAATGGTTGCACCATTAAGGAAGTTCCCATAATGATGAGCAGATCGCAATCAGCAAAATCCTAGAACAGCTGAAGAATTATCAATGGAAGCCAAGCCAACTGAATATATTATTGGGTTAACGTCAATGTACAATTGTCACTTCAGCTGGAATAAGAACTCTTTCTGGCTTCATGCAAGTGTGGCCTCGCTAGCTCAGATGGAAAAGTGAGCAGAGCGTTAATCCGCAGGTAGTGGGTTCGAATCCCAACCCAGATCCAAATTTTTAGAGTCACCGGTGCTGGAGGAGTAAGTCAACATTTTCTAAAGTTTGGGCAAGATTAAAATTCACGTTTTTGTTGCCACTACCTCATGCACAAAATAACAATTACCTCTGTCACACACTGGAAGAATCTCTCCGGCAGGGCTTCGCCAAAGAAAACCACATCTACAAAACCTCATCAATCTAAATTCATTTTAAAATTAACACCATTTCTATCTTCAGTGTTGTAAACTCAAACAAAAAGCTTCACATCATAATATCAAAAGGAAAGTTGAGTTAATTAAAGTTAAACAACAATAAAGCCGTGTAAACACAAATTCTGCAGTAACAGGAAACCTTAAATCGAAATACAGTACCCACAAGACACAAAGTTAGGATTTTAATGTCACTTTGGTTTTTTGGTTTTGGTTGTTTAGAATAATAAGGATTTTTAAACTGGAACTATGTATCTTTGTGCAAATATTAAATACCAATGTGCCTTTTTCCAACATTAGTTATTGAATAAAGTTATAGTATATATAGTTATGATATCTTTAAATTAAAATATAAAGATTAAAATTACTCCGTCAAGTCAACGAAACAAGACCGCAAGAGAACAAGCAAGTTGAAAATGCTCATTGTATGAATTGCTTATGTCAAATACTCGTTAATTTAAACAATACAACAGCAGAAGCAAGCAGAAACATTATTTTGTTAAGTACAAGTTATGACAAGTTTAGGAAGCAATCAAACTGCACCTTAACCAACGCCAAACAACAAAAAAGGAAAGCTAGTTCAGCTGCAAGTCCTAGAGCTTTTTGAAAAAACTTATCTACTAAACCTATTTCTGAAAATTTGGCTGCGTATTTTGTTGTGTAATTCGAAATTAGACTAAGTAAATGTAGCTGCAACTGTATAAATACGCAGTATTTTGTACAAAAACTCTGGTAGCATTTCTTGTAGCGAAAGCCAACCTTACAAAACTAAAACTGGGACCAAAACAATACCTACCAGGTTTAACAACGCTCTCACAATCTGTACAACGCGGCACTTCATCAGCAAATATTTTATCTAAAAGGTAGAAAAAAGTTCACTTGCATAAGCTTTATCTAGTGTTACTATCAAAGCAATACGTCATAGTGCTATTCCAAACTATACAAGATATTTTATTGGTACAAAGTAGGGATGCACCGGGGCCTGGCCCCGGCCCCGGCCCCGGCACCGGGGCCAGGCCCCGGCTCCGGCCCCGGCCCCGGTAGTCAGGCCCCGGCCCCGGCCCCGGCCCCGGTGGTCAGGCCCCGGTACCGACCGGGGCCAAAAATTAGCAAAATTTTGTGAATTTTTGACATTTTTTGACCAAAATTTTGAATTTTCGAAAGTCAAAAAGTGTTACAAATCGTTTGTTTTCACGCCGGTATTAATGAAAACAAGGATAGTATATCAAAAATTATTGCAAAATTTAAATTTTCCAGAAAATTTTTGGAAATTTTCGTTTTGGGCCCCCAATTTCCAGGCCCCGGTCCCGGCCCCGGCCCCGGTACCGGGGCCGAGGTGGCGGCCCCGGTGCATCTCTAGTACAAAGCAATACAAGCCACAAGAATGCTCCGTAGAAAACAGCTTATATAAGTGAGTGTTAGGATATGTAAAATGTCGGTAGAGAAACTAAAGACACCAGTTTGAAAAATGCTAACATGAACTGAAGTCCTTAGCAGGGACAACTGCATATCAAAACCATATCATAACCAAAATAGAGCGTTATTATCGAAAGACGATTGGCTGGGATTTGAGACTAACGAGTAAGCAGAGGGATTAGGATAGAACTGAAACAATAAATACAGCAATCTATTTCCGTCAACCTACAGTTATTACAAGGCTAGCAACTACATACATATATTCTTACCTTTTGTCCATTCTTGGCTGTATGCTTTATGGCAACCGGGCATCACACAGTGACTTTGCTTGAAACTTCCATGTGCCTCAACAATTTTGTCTTCGGGAATTCCAGCAAGATGTTCCAATGTATCTATGTTCTAAACCGAATAGCATACAGCCCGACAAGACTACACAAAACTGGTCTAAAACTAACAACCACAAGAGGACAGCAATGAGCCGGAAAAGGGCGCAGCGAGCGGGTGGAAAGTGCCCACTCAGGGTTAAGGAGGAGGGAAAGACTTGAAGAAAGCAAGAGAAGAAAAAGGAAAAATTGAAAAAGCACTCTGAAATAAAATTGATGCATTTAATTTTCAAAAAAAGTTAGCCGAGACTGATGCCCCCACCATGCAATGTTCACATATTTTTCCTTGACTGAATTTAAAGTTACAAACATTGAGTTTCAATTTGTTTAAAAACGTTTTTGCTAAAAAATTATAAAAATAGGTGGAGACGCTCCCCCCCCCCGAGACTCCGAGAGGCCTCCAAAGAGCCCCCCAGGTAATGTCCCTAAAATAAGCTCATTATGCTTATGACCAAATCTTCAATTTGGTCTCACGAAGTCGTGCGTTTTTATCACAAGATTATATATGACAGATTATGCAGACATTCCAAATAGTTTCTAACGTTTAATTTAGAATCGTAATCTCAATTCAACGACAAGGAGAGTAAGTAAAAATAAGTACTTACTTGCGTATACAATCTCATTAACAACCCTTTATCGTGCATCAACTTGATGAAACAGTGAGCAAGTGTCGGCTTAAAACAAAAAAAAAGAGAACGTGACAAAAAGTGTCGAAGATAAATGCAACACAATATACAAGTAGGAAAAATGCTCCTTGCAGTCGCATGTAAAATGCAATATGAGCTATGATGGTCAACATTTAAATATATATGTCAAGGACAAGATTTAAAACGTCTAGTATGAGCCAGCATCTAAATCGGTAAAGGACAAGCTGTAACTGGCTAATATGAGCCGCCACGTTTCTCTTGGGCTCATATTGACGCGAGGATACTAAGTTGAGTTAACTATTTTCACTTTTCAAATTCGCATGAACATGTATATAATTGTCATGACATACGTCTGGTCTTGATACAATAAGTAAAGTCAATCTGTGGGTAAGCACACATCAAATTTTACACATCAGCTGTGTATTTTATTGTATAAGTGCTGTGTATACAGCAAGCCGATACTGAAGACTTGAAGAATACCGGTTTACTGGAGCTTTATGCATTTGTTTCTAGTTTGCAGTGTGTGTCTATGATTTAGAAAACTGGTATATACCAAATGTATATGCCACTTAATTCAACTTTAAAGGGGAGAACTTGTTCATCATCATCATCGTTAGACGATTTACTATATATGCCCCCAACCAAAATCCCGAAAAACGCTGTTTTAGGGGTTTTGACCACTGGTCAATAGGCCACCTAGGCCATAGTGACCAGTGGTCACTTCCGTCGGTTCTGAAAATATGCTCATTGAAACGAGCGTAGTCGATTTACTATATATGCCCCCAACCAAAACCCCGAAAAACGCTGTTTTAGTGACTTTTCCAAACTTTAACCTAACTTTGACCCTGGGCGAGGTGCCCCGGGGCCATGCTGACCAGTGGTCACTTCGGGCGGTTTCGGCAGTATACTCATCGTGTTCAGCGACCCCGATTTACTATATATGGGCACCACCAAATGGCCGATTTTACGGACTTTTCCCAACTTTGACCCTGGGCGAGGAACCACGGGCGCCATGGGGCCTGAGGGTCACATCCATCGGTTTCGGCAATATGCACATCGTTTTCAGCGACCCCGATTTACTATATATGCGCACCACCAAATGGCCAAAAAACGCTATTTTAGACGACTTTTTGACAATTTTCTGTGTTGGGACCTCGAAAAATTGTCCAAACGTCGATTTTTCCATTTTTGACTATCTGTAAAAATCGACCCAGAGCGAAATTCGGAAATCAAACATAAACTTGATCTGGACCATCGCCTAGATAATCAAAAATTAGTATAGAAAAATTTTTCCTATGGGCCGTTTGAAAAATCGGTGTGCGCAAAAATCGCCCTATAAAAGTGGTCGATACAGAGAAAAACCCCACTTTGAAACTTGTATCAGAAAGTCGATTTTTTCAAAGTTCATTTTTCCGGGCAAGTTTGGTATCATTCGAAAGCTCTTGGCCTGGAGATTTCAAAAATGTAATAAACTTTAGCTCTCAACTCCTTACCGTTAATTAGTTTTGGCTAATTAACAGTTTCCTTAACCCGCAAAGTGCCTTTATAGCTCATATTATGAGGGGCGCTCCGCGCACCCTCATATCCACCTGCATAAGGCGCTTTGCGGATTGCAGGAAACTGTTGAATTTGCCATAACTAATTAACGGTTGGGGGTTGAGTTAAATTACATTTTTGAAATCTCAGACCAAGAAGTTTCGAATGATGCCAAACTTGCCCGGAAAAAACTGAACTTTGAAATGATCAACTTTTTATACAAGTTAAATGAGATTTAAAAGTGGGGGTTTTTGCTATACTGTATCGACCACTTTTGACTATAGGGCGATTTTTGCGCGCACCCATTTTCAGACGGCCCATAGGAAAAATTTTCTAGGCGAATTATTTGAATCTAGCCTATTAGATTAAGTTTTTGTTTGATTTCCGAATTTTTACTCTGGAATCATGTTTTCTGAATGTCAAAAATGGAAAATCGACGTTTTGAGACCTATTTTGCGAATTTCGCACGAAAAATTGTCAAAAAAGTCGTCTACACCAAAACCAACGTTTTTTTGGCCACTTGGTGCTGCGCGTCTCCTTGCAAATCGAGGTCGCTGAAAACGATACGGAAAGATGAGCACACAAATTTAATCCACCGAAACCGCCCGAAGTGACCACTGGTCAGCATTCCACCGTTGAACTTTTGAGTCCAGGGTTAAATTTTGCCCACGTCACTAAAAGCAACGTTTTTTTCAGGGTTGAGCTGGGGGGACATACCGAAATAAATCGACACGCTCGCTACAGTGAGCATACTTTCAGAACCGCCGGCAGAGAGCACTGGTCACTATGGCCTGGGTGGCCCACTTACCAAATTGTCAAAAGCCCTAAAACGGCGAAACCCGGGATATTTCTCCCCCGCATATATAGTAAATCGTCTAACGTGGTGATGATGAGCAAGTTCTCCACTTTAAAGCTGAATTAAGTGGCATATACATTTGGTAAAAACCAGTTTTCTAAATCATATACACACACTGCAAACTAGAAACAAAAACGTAAAGCTCCAGTAAACCGGTATTCTTCAGAACTTCGTACTTCCGCTTGCTGTATGCAGCACTGCTACTATAAATTGCACAGCTTGTGTGTAAAAATTTGATGTGTGGGCTTACCCACAGTTTGGACTTTTACCCATTTTATCAAAAACCAGGCGTATGTCATTTACAATTATAGACAAGTTCATATGAATTTGAAAAGTGAAAAATGGTTGGCACGCAACTTAATAGCCTCACAAAAATATTATTCCTTTTGAGAAACGTGGCGTCATATTAGCGAGTTACAGTTTGTCACTTCACCACGATGTAGATGCTGGCTCATATTTAAGACGTTTAAAATGTTGTCATTGGTATATATACTTTAAATGTTGACCATCGCTGCTTCATATTGCATTTTGCAATGCGACACAAGCGACATCTTTCCTGAAACTTTCATATTGTGTTGCATTCATCTTCGACACTTTTTGTCACGTTCTCTTTTTTTTTGTTTAAGCCGACACTTGCTCACTTGTTTCATCAGGTTGTCTGCACGGTAAAGCGTTAATGAGGTAACATACACTTTTGAAGCCGAAACCGCTGTACTTTTGCTCACTCTTCCTTAATTCGTTGAGTGGAGATTACGATTCTAAAATAAACGTTAGAAACTTATTTGGAAAAAAACAATAATGCAGTCATATATATATCTTGTGACAAAAACGCACGACTTTCATGAAACCAAATTGAAGACTGGGTCATAAGCTTAATGTGAGAAAACCCACTTTAGAGGACATTACCTGGGGAGCTACATGGAGGCCTCTCGAGGCAGAGAAGGGAGCATCTCCACCTACTTTTATGAGCAATGAGCAGAAAAATTTTCAAACAAATTGAAACTCAATGTTTGTAACTTTAAATTCAGTCAGAGAAAAATATGTGAACATTACATGGTGGGGAGCACTGTCGTTTAACTTTATTTGAAAATTAAATGCATCAATTTTTATTTCAGAGGTCTTAACTTTTCAATTTTTCCTTTTTCTTTCTCTTGCTTTCTTGAAGTCTTTCCCCTCCTCCTTGAGCTCTGAGTGGGCACTTTCCACCCGCTCGCTTCGCTACTTTTCCAGCTCATTGCTGTCCTCTTGTGGTTCATTAGTTTTAGACCAGTTTTGTGTAGTCTTGTCGAGGCTGCATGCTATTCGGTTTAGAAAATTATGGAATACATTGGAACATCTCTGCTGGAAGTGACCCGAAGACAAAATTGTTGAGGCACATGGGATTTCTATAAATTTTTGTGTGATGCCCGGTTGCCATAAATTGCATACAGCCAAGGATGGGCAAGAGGTACAGTAATATGTCTGTGGTTGCCCAGCGTTTACTAACTGTAGGTTGACGGGAAATAGATTGCTGTATTTATTGTTTCAGTTCTATCCTAATCCCTTGCTTACTCGTTAGTCTCAAATCCCAGCCAATCGTCTTTCGATAATAACGCTCTATTTTGGTTATGATATGGTTTGATATGCAGTTGTCCCTGCTAAGGACTTCAGTTCATGTTAGTATTTTTTTTCAAACTGGTGTCTTTAGTTTCTCTACCGACATTTTACATATCCTAACACTCACTTATATAAGCTGTTTTCTACGGAGCATTCTTTGTGGCTTGTATTGCTTTGTACTAGAGATGCACCGGGGGCCGCCACTACCGGGGCCGGGACCGGGGCCGGGACCTCATCGTGGCCCCGGCCGGGGCCGGGGCCGCCCCCGGCCCCGGTACCGGGGCCGGGGCCGGGACCGGGGCCTGAAATTGGGGGGCCCAAAACGAAAAATTTCCAAAAATTTTCTGGAAAATTTAAATTTTGCAATAATTTTGATATACTATCCTTGTTTTCGTTAATACCGGCGTGAAAACCAAACGATTTGTAACACTTTTTGACTTTCGAAAATTCAAAATTTTGGTCAAAAAATGTCAAAAATTCACAAAATTTTATTACTTTTTGGCCCCGGTCGGACCGGTGCCTGACCACCGGGGCCGGGGCCGGGGCCGGGTCCTGACTACCGGGGCCGGGGCCGGAGCCGGGGACTGGCCCCGGTGCCGGGGCCGGGGCCGGGGCCAGGCCCCGGTGCATCCCTACTTTGTACCAATAAAAATATCTTGCATAGTTTGGAATAGCACTATGACGTATTGCTTGGATAAACACTAGATAAAGCTTATGCAAGTGAACTTTTTCTACCTTTTAGATAAAATATTTGCTGATGAAGTGCCGCGTTGTACAGATTGTGAGAGCGTTGTTAAACCTGGTAGGTATTGTTTTGGTCCCAGTTTTAGTTTTGTAGGTTGGCTTTCGCTACTAGAAATGCTTACCAGAGTTTTTGTACAAAATACTGCGTATTTATACAGTTGCAGCTACATTTACTTAGTCTAATTTCGAATTACACAACAAAATACGCAGCCAAATTCTCAGAAATAGGTTTAGTAGATAAGTTTTTTTTTTCAAAAAGCTCTAGGACTTGCAAAAGCTGAACTAGCTTTCCTTTTTTTGTTGTTTGGCGTTGGTTAAGGTGCAGTTTGATTGCTTCCTAAACTTGTCATAACTTGTACTGAACAAAATAATGTTTCTGCTTGCTTCTGCTGTAGTATTGTTTAAATTAACGAGTATTTGTTATAAGCAATTCATACGATGAGCATTTTTCAACTTGCTGTTCTCTTTTGCGGTCTTGTATTGTTGACCTTGACGAGATAATTTTAATCTTTATATTTTAATTTAAAGATATCATGACTATATATACTATAACTTTATTCAATAACTAATGTTGGAAAAAACACATTAGTATTTAATATTTGCATAAAAATACATAGTTCCAGTTTAAAAAATCCTTGGTAATTCTAAACAACCAAAACCAAAAAACCAAAGTGACATTAAAATCCTAAACTTTGTCATCCTGTAATAGTACTACATTTTTATCTTCCTGTTACTGCTGAATTTAATGTGTTTACACGGCTTTATTGTTGTTAAACTTTAATTAACTCAACTTTCCTTTTGATATTATGATGTGAAGCTTTTTGTCTGAGTTTGGAACACTGAAGACTAGAAATGGTGTTAATTTTTTAAAGGGCAATTGAGAATTTGATGAGGTTTTGTAGATGTGGTTTTCTTTGGCGAGAGCCCTGCCGGAGAGATTTCTTCCAGTGTGCCACACAGGCAATTCTGATTTTAATGCATGAATTAATTCCAGTAAAAACGTGAATGTAAAACTTGCCCAAACTTTTAGAAAATGTTGACCCCTCCGTCAGCACCGGTGACTCCACAAAATTTGGATCGAGGTTGGAATTCGCTCCCCCTACCTGCGGATTAATACCCACTCACTTTCACATCTGAGCCCGAGCCACACTTGTATGAAGATAAGAGTTCTTATTCCAGCTGAAGTGACAATTAGTACATACGACGTGGTAACCACAATCAATCCATGTTCAGTTGGCTTGTTTCCATTGATAATTCTTTCAGCTGTTCTAAGAATTTGCTGATTGCGATCTGCTCATCGTATGGGGCACTTCACATAGTGGTGCAACCATTTGCTTCTCTTATTGCATAGGCAATACCAGGAGCTGCTACGTAACATTTAAACAGTCATTTGTGTGATTATTGTACACCCCTATTTGCCGAAGTGTGTGTGACGAAGTTGCCAGACCTACGTCAGACGGCTACCCACTCTCGGCGGATAAGAAAATCTCTACAGTGTGATTTATGACTGTTGGTGAGTTCAGCCATTGCATATTCTCTCTAAAAATAAAATATTGCAGTACCATAGATTAAATTTAGTAATTTAAATATTAAATTTTCTTTGTACCACTTTCCGATAGTAATAAACTACTAGCCGATTTTTGATGTGCTAGATATTTTAGCCAACATTTAAGCAAAGGTTTAGGATAAAGGTAGTTTTACAGCTTGGAAGGATGAGGTTTGAAAGCTACTTAATGAACAAGTGTTCTCTCCGAGAATTTTGTTCCCTCATGAACCAACCCGCTCCCCTCTCAAAAATTTTTGAACTTTTAGGAGCAAAATAGCGCCTATTCATATACTGTGATTTATTGGAGTTAAAATTATCAGTGAGTGTTTTTGCCTCATCACTTGTTGAAGCAGTTTCCGCCGTTGAAAACTCCACTGTAAAATTTGATCATAACGGGTAGTTGGGAGGACTTTTCGAGGAGAAACTTCGGGAAGCGGGAAACATTTTTTGTTAAAATGAGCCAAAATTGGTATGTTTGTCGTTGTTTGCAATTATTTTTGCAAAAATTTCTCAAAAATGCCAGGATTTGGCCTAAAATAGCAAATTTCTCGAAAATATCTCCGGCGAAAATTAAACATGTTTGAAAATTTGCCCATTTTGGGTAAAAATATAGACAAAAGTAAATCAGTAGGAGGAAAATTAAAATTCCGGGGGAGTGCATTTTCGGGGGAAAGGTCAATTTCGTGGTGTAACAAATACCCTGGGTATTTTAAAAAATCAAACTTTGTTAGATATTTATCTATACGTATTTGTCTTTCAGAGTTGGCAAGAACGTGCCACGGCTCCTGATTAACAAGGAAAAGGTTGGAGAAGTATGAATTTAGATTTTTGCCAAACGCTGTGTTTGTTGTTGTTTTCATCGGTCAATGATAGTCGTCCTATTAAATTCGTTGACTTCCAAAAAGCCAGTCTTCCTCAGCGACCGCCTTGTCAGAAACCTCCACCAGGGCCAGAGTCTTTATTCCCGTATTTATACCAAGGACTCAGATTCTATGGTGTGAGGCAGAATAATTAGGACAGAAACAATATGACATGCATTTTGTTGATTGGCATTTTCCTGTGACTGATCTTGTGTATCAGGAAGATACATACATATCTGTGTGTTGGTTTATTTTAGGCGGATCTATTGAGTCGACTAATGGGCAGTACGTCTGGGCTCGACTTTGATAATCCGGATAACACTCGGTTGGTTGGTCGGTCGTTTGTAGAAGATTCTAGTAATTTGTGTTGCGTCCAAAAAACAGTCAACAGATGTGGCTTTTATTGTCGGTTAGGCTGCAAGTTCTGTGTCTTTAGTTCTCCTGACGCTGGTGGCCATATTTTTGTATCTTTTACTGTACATACTGACTTGAGATCGAGAGATGCATTGAATGTTATTCTTGTTGTTGTTGTTATTGCCGGGCTACTCAGCTAAGAGGCTGTATGAGGGCGCTAACCTTTGTCTCTCCCCATTGAATGTTCTTTTCATCAGTCAACGAAGACTCTTTTGTGGCTACTTTCTCCGTGCACAACTCTCTCAGAGTTGATTATGCTTGAGAATCTTCAAGAAAAATTGTTGAGAAATTTCTAACCGAAGAAGCATAAATTGTCAAATTGCATCTGGAACTAACCTTTGGTTTTTTTAGTGATGCGTGTTGGATTGGTAACTGTGATGATGGTTGTCGCGCTTTTGCCAAAGTACTGGGCTGGGAGGTATTTCATTTCTTATTAGTCTGCAAAGTATGTAAAGCTGTTTGGTTTTCTTAATAGTTGTACCCGATTGACTGAGGATTCAATGTTTAATTTTGTATATCATCGAAATTTAATAAAATCTACAAAGAATGCCTTACTCGTGGTAGTCGTCGAGAAGGTGACGACTTGAAGTAATGAGTGTCAGTCAAGTGTGCATTGAATTTTGTATTATGAGAAGAAGATGAAGATGATTTAACCGCGAGGTTATTCTGACCAGTGCTTGGGGAGCGGTACTCCGACTAGAACATTAATTTACTTGATACAAATGGATAGGGTGCTTCTGCAATCTGATTGCTGTTTGTCAAACAGGAACCGATTGCCACCCCCCCCCCCCCAAATGGAGGGCCGTTTCTGCAATAAATGGAAACTGCCGTAGACATAAATGAGGGGGTTTCTTTTGTCAACCGCCCCCATCACCGTCACCCATATTTGAAAACGTTCGCTTACTTCTATCACACCGGTCCGGTATAAGAAGAAGATTATAATGGTAGCCAAGTGGCGTACTTTTTCTTCATATAATCATAGAATTATGAACTTTTGCGTGTCTTTGCAAGTTTGTGTGTCACTTTTAGAGCGAGTTAGATGGTCTGATTTCAAATTCTGAAGAATCATTGCTGGCGTTCAATCAACTCAGTCTGAAGAAAAGCGTGAACGCCAAGTCTGATCGAAGCTTTTGGAGTGAAATGATTTTGGTACACATTGGAACAATGTGAAACCCAGCATACAGCTGTTTATTTTTTATTTTTAAATAATGTATATATATATACTCATTGCGTTTGTGTGTATTTAATTTATTTTTAACATTAAAAATTGCTCTATTTGTGTGTTTGTACCTTCTTATTTTCAGTTAGTGTTAGTTTGAAAAGTCCCGTTTAGGCTGAGTTATGATGTGGTTTCGAAAAGTTCGTCCTTTAAATAATCTTGTGAAACTAACAAAAAAGAGTTTAATGACTTTACTGAGCTAACAAAATAATTTCGCTTCACTTCGCATTCTTGATATCCGGCAAGAGTTAGATCCTCGTCAGTTTTTCAGATCTGGCCGGGACCGGGTCCGTTCTTATTTTCACACCGGGACTTGGATATTTTAGAAACTGGATATCATGCATTAGACCGGGTTCGATTTTTAAATATTTTATTGCTTATCACTCACACTTGGAATTAAAAGTCCTGTTACCTCATTTATGAAACATTTTCTTTTCCAATGGATACAATTAAACTAATTTTGGTTTCTAAAAATTGCTTAGCGAATTTAGGAAATGTACAATTTTTCAGATATTTGAAACCCTAGTTATTGAGTTTTGAAACATCTGAATATTTGTTGAAAATGTTGTAAATGCACTGAATAATACTGAGTTTAATATGAATATGAAATAACAGAATTTGGTGATAATAGACTTGCAAATATAAGCAGTGGCTAAACGGATCCTGAGAGTTTTCAAGGATTTTTTAATTAATGTGTTATTTCAATTTGCAAAAAACTACTGACTTTCGAGTTGACCAGCTGACACTGGTAATCTAACCGAAAGCAATTCTTGACATTGAGACAGCTTTTGATAAGGTTGCAATTTCCTCACTCGCAGTGCCTACAAACCGTTTTCATCCAAGAACGGCCGCCGACGCGCTACTCACCGGCCGGAAATCCACTTCACCGGTTATCCAAAATTACAAGTAAAATATAAGATATATGTTTAAATAGTTTTCAAGGCGGATTTTAGCAAGTTTAATGCGAGAAGCCACTGAAAACGGCACCGGCAACTTTGGTGGACTGCACTGTATCTTCGACCGGCCCCTTGATTGCCGGCCGGCCGACATTCTGTATCTGGCCGGCCGGCACAATTGCCGGTAACACCAGTCGGTTGGACGTGTACTGTGGTGCTCCACCTACTCCCAAAGTCTTCCCCATACATAATTCCCATCATGCTGTCACGGTGTCGGTCCCCTCTGGTGACAGAGAACTCGCTATGAGAGCTGGCTTGAGGGTGAGCCAAAGTTTCAGGGGTTTTCATTTTCCATCCTGTTTAGGGTTCATTGTTTTGAATCGACCACAATTTCTTCTTGACCAATGATATGAAATACATGTGGGCCGTGAAACATTTTTGGATTTGGCACAAATCTCAATACTCCGGAAAGTCGGCAAATGTGCAGTGACACGAAATTTTACATTTTACATTGAAAATAAATTAGTAGATAACGGAGAACTAGCTCAAACCAAGAAAAATGTCCTTTCACAATAGTGCGAATTCGAACTTTGTCAAAAATTTCCATAATCCATTGGGAATTTAAGTAATCTGTTCAAAACAAAATAATTTTAGTTTTGCCAAAATAGCACTTTTCGTAGAAATTACCGGCACCATGACACCTTGGCCACTAAAATCTGCTATTGTAGTAAAAACATCGCGAGATAGTGTATGTATACTGCAAAAATAGCACAATTTGCAACATTTTAGTATAATTTCTTGCCCCTAGGACCCTCTTCGAATTAGCCTCTTGCCTCAAACTCTGTTTTTTTTATTGAAAATAAATTTTTAAAGAATAAGCGAAATGTGGATGAACGCTGACGTCAAGGATTATCCAAAACCTTAGGCTGGATACTGCGTCATCCAACCGTTGACGTAAACATTAGCCTCGACAGCGGCGGTTCTCCAGCATAAATGTTCTGCTATCGTTGAAATTGGTTCGTGTAGATATACTGTTGGCGACATAGAACGAGTTGTTGCCGGCAATGACGAACAAAAGATTCATACTTACTGTAGGCTGTTTTCAAAGAATCTCATGTCAGATGGAGATTATCTTTAAATACTTTGCAACTGGTTAGAAAATTTTGTTAGGTGGAAAAAATTGCTTTTTCAATAGAAATGCATACATAAGTATGTAATTGTTTATTTCAAAGACTTTGACAAACTTATTTTGAAGAAATTTAATAAATCGCCACTATGTTATTCAAAAGGAGTTTTGAAAAGATTTGTAGTTAGCTTAGAACTAGAAGTTGATTTAGAGCAGTGATCGACTTGCATTATGTTCTTGTGTGAATCATGTGTTAAATATTTTCCAGAAGAAACGGTGACGGAAACCTACAAATTCAGAGCCAATCAAGGTCATTCGATTGCCAATATTGGGCATCTGGAGCTGGAGCTTCTCACTGACTCTTCTCGAAAGTTCTCTCCATAGCTGTTCACGGCACCAGCTGATCAGCTTGGCTGTCAATCAAGTCCGTCTGGTTTGTCCAGAATGGAGCAGAAATCCCATTATGTGGCTTCTGGAGAACCAGACGATCAGTGTGATCAGTTGGAATGCCCAGAAATTCTGAAGTCAGTTAATATTTTATATTTAAACAAAAATTGGTAGATTTACATGAAGTATACTCTATATATCTCAATTTTATATATGTTTATTTTTTTCTAATTTAGAATTTATTTTATCATTTAATAATGCGAAAAAATTCATCTGACAATGGAATTTACACCATTCATTGGATTCTGGCAAGAGATGGCATTTCAGTTGCTTTTTACTGCGAAATGAAAGTCTCGAACGGATTTTTCGGTGAACACTCCATATCCAACTTTTGGCCAACACACATCGACCATTACCGGGAAGGCAGTGGGCATACCTATGATCACTCCTGATCTAAGTTGTGTCTTAATCTCACTATGTCCAGTTGTCTGTCCTTTTCAGTTGTTTGTTTGATATTGGATTGAATTAAGACGCAAGGATGGCGGTCGTTCTTGGAAGAAATCGGTAAAATTGTCAAAAATATAAAGTGCGTTCTTCAGAGAAATTTTTGAAAAAAGAAACATTCTCAGGGCACTGTAGTCGA